>WBNO01023785.1:361979-380634 GCA_013400575.1 Peucedramus taeniatus
GGAAAGGAAAGGAAAGGAAAGGAAAGGAAAGGAAAGGAAAGGAAAGGAAAGGAAAGGAAAGGAAAGGAAAGGAAAGGAAAGGAAAGGAAAGGGAGACAAGCACCTGCATCACATCATGCTTTAAATTTAGCCTAAGGATTTCACTTCAGGTAATGGTTCTAAGCCCAGCGTTTCTCAAGGTAATTTTCTCAGGCACTGTACTGACTGCGTCGTGGCAGAACAATCTCATCAGGGTATGAGAACAGTGAAAATATTCTCTGCTGGCCTTTCCTGAATTACAATGAGGTGCAGAGACAGAGCCCTGCTGGAAATCACTCTGCCACCTGAGAGGGGAGAGCAGGTCACTCTCTCGACCAGGGGACGACTGTGGCATCACATGCAGAACCAAGCTTTTGTATCTCTAACAGTTCTCTACTTCCCTGGGGCTGCCTAATTGCCATTGCCATCAATCCCCTTGTCTCCTGCAATTTCCATCAGTCTCCTAAAGGTTTTCCTACCCGGGTTTTTCCTTTGGTACTGCTTTCCCCTCGCCAAATGATCCTTGGGTATCTGTCAAGACAAATGCTTAAGTGATCATTCCAGGACAGCCAGGGAGCAGCAAACTCTTTGATTATAGATGGCCTGTTGTATGTGAGATTAGGTATCTGCTCCACTGTGAAGCTAAATGATACAATGCAAGGGCTCAATAACTGCTTTCAGTCATGGTCTGAGGTTGCTGTAATCCTTTTTATTTTTCTTAAACTGTGACTAGCCATGTGTTTTCAGTTACAAGTAAATGCAAATCAATCTGTGTGATTTGGACTTTAGGGAGTAGTGCAATTTTCTTTAATTCATATTATATTAGCTTTCACCCACAGGATAACATATGCACATGAACTTGGGCCAGGGAGAAAGGCAGAGGGAAAGGCAGCAATTAGGCATGCTGCAATTGCTTCTCCCAACATTATGGCATGCACTGCACTCGATGAGACTGTAACTCCACAGTAGTTATGACATTTTAAGCAACGTTGGCATGAGCTGTGCTACATCAAGCTCCCACGTGCCTCCCCATGCTGCATTTGCCCTCCAGAGCTCATTCACTTTACAGAGGGCACTGCTTTCCAAAAGCTACAACAGCTACACAAGGAACACACTGGCCCTGGGATGAACTGATGTACTCTGAGTCTGAATTTTGGTTGACAGCTCCAACACAAGAAGATTACTACCAAACTTATATCCAGAAAGGGTTGTTCCAGCTCTGGGAATGTTGCCCAGGAAGCCAGAACTGTAGACCTCAGCAGTTCTGAGAGAGACAACACTCAAACTCTCCCTTAAAGGAACAAATTCTGAATAATTTAATGGAATAGCTGTTATTTAGGCCACCATTTCAATTGTTTCGAGCATTGTAATGAATGAATAAAAATACAAGCTTGGCATTGATAGGGGTGAGATGCTGTAGCTCTTGTAGTCTGGGTGGAGCTGGGCAGATTTGTTCTATCCAAGGACACAGTCTAAGAAATATTGCACCTTATGCTTCTCTTTGGCAAAGCCTGGCACCAGGGCCAAAGTGAAATGCAGTATTTTCAGGCAGTGCTTTTAATTCCTTCTTGAAAGTGTGATGTTTATTTGAGCACCTAAATCAAATAACTGAAAAGGGGTTGAAAAAAGCACCCAGGACTAATAAAAAACCATGGGGTAACATCTGTTCCTGGACTCCCTTTGCTTTGCCAGGGGCAGTACTCACATAGCACACTGCAGTTGGGTCAGTGTCATGCTGAGGTGTGATAACCTGCACTGGTGTGAACAGCACCCAGAGCCCCAGGAGTTCTCTCAACCAGGCTTCCTCTGCTTGTCCTGTTACCTTCAAAGAAAATAAAAATGTTTTCCCACTACTATCCTCAGTTAAGTGGATAGCAAATTAAGGGATTAAATGATCACCCCACCATCAAAAAGTATCTCCTTTTCTGTTCTAAAATGTCCATAATTGAGATGTCCCCTCCCTAATGCTATCCTGGCTTGGTAGTCCCCACACATGGGAATAAGTATGATTAGTGCAACTCACAGAGACTTAGCAGAACTTTGTTCAGCTTTCAGTCACCACGGAATTTGGTCCAAGGATATTGTAGTTTTGCATTGTAAGCAAAAGAAACCACCAAATAAAAGTAATCAGAACACTAAGCTCATATTTATTTAATATAGTCATGGGTCTTAAGAGATGATTTTATTTCCAAGAGCTGAGTTAAGGGAAGATGGAAACAGTTTTAATGTAGTGATTGCCTGGATCTGGGGTGTCTTCATGCTGACAGGGGTATAAAAAGAAGGTCAAGACTTTGAGATTTAAAGATAAAGGGAGAAGAACTAGAGCATAACGAGCTGGAAAGATGATCTATTAAAGAGAGCAGGGACTTGTATAAAACTATCACTTCTGTAGGAGAAATATAGTGCACATGGCTGAACAAAACCTGCAATCCTGTGAACAGTGCCTATACCCAATAAGGTCAACATTAATGAACAAACAGTGTTCCAGTGATGCAGGAAATAAATATCTCATGCTTTCTTCCAAGGTGGAAGGCCTTAGCTCCTCACTATTAACCACCTCTGTGGCAAGCTGTGCTCCTTTGTTTACTTTAGCTCTCTCCCATGAATCTCAAACATCAAGTGATTCAATATTGCCCTATCCAGTGAGTAATCCTGTGTAAAGTACATACAAACAGGCTGATTTTTCAGATGGAGCCACACAATAGTTCCTTTTTAATTGCATTTGACATTACTGGTAGTGTTTTGTGCAGCTCCATGCATAACACACATTTAATTGTACCTGTGTGGTAGTGATAACACTACAGCATGGTAATTTTCTGTATTTGTAGCATGTGGGAGACAATTCATTCTGCGTATTTCAATGCAGATTATTAACTGGGAAGATTGGGTAACTGGAACCTCCTTTATTAAAGTTATTGGCTGCCCTGTAGCAACGGAAATAAATTGTGATAATAGCCAGAACAAATTAGCTTGCGTATGAATTAGCCCTTAAATGAGAAGAGGAGGGGGAACTAACCTTTCCTTGCTACATAAAATGCCTTTATGAAGGAAATATGAGTATATTGACAAATAAAGTAAACTTCTCTAAGAAAAGAAATTTTCTCTTTCCAGACACCTGAAAAGAACAGTTTCAGGGTTGAGTTCTGATTTAAGCTTCACAGACAAGCACTGTGCAGGACTAGGAGGACTTCCACTTCAGACAACCTGTACCCCCAAGGGCAGTGCAGGGCTCTGCCTTGGGGAAAGCTGGCTGGAAGAAATGGGGAAAGTCTTGCAAAGACAGTTCTGGAACAGTATAACCATGTCATTTAGTGACTGAAGCTGAGCAAAATCACCAACACTGCTCTCAGCCCTAAGCTGGTCACACCTCTGAGTGATGCAAATAGAAATATCACTCTGTGGTAGGCAGAGGATCTCTGTGTTTTACTATTTATTGTAAAAAAATCTCAGTTAATGGAAAATCCATTGTGGCTTAGGTCAGCCAGAACTAAGTTCATTTTAACACCATCAGTGATTTTTGATCAGCTGTTTGTGAGGGGTGCTGTTGTATCTCTTCAGAGATGTTGGGAATCTCGTGAGCTCCCTTGAGGCTGATGGAAAGATCCATAGGAATGACTCACAGGGATTGAGGGCTACTCTAGGCTATCCATCCTGCAAGGCTATCCACCCCTATTGCAAATCCAGGGGCTTTGGGTAACATGCCTATGGCACATTGCTGAACTTCAGGCACACCTCAGACACCATTTTAGAGAATCACAGAATTAACAAGGCTGGAAAACACCTTTGAGATCATCAAGTACAACCTATGACCTAACAACACCTTATCAGCTAAACCAGGGCACTGAGTGCCACATCCAGTCTGTTTTTAGCACTTCCAGGAAAGGTGACTCCACCACCTGCCTGGGCAGCCCATTCCAATGCCCAATCACTCTTGCTGTGAACAATTTCTTCCTCATGTCCAGCCTAAACTGGTCTCTAAACTGACAGTAGATGGAACCATCACACTGCTGCCCTCCTGGCTGCAAGAGGCTGTGAATACACACAAATATTAGGTGCTCTGGACTCCCCTTCAGGTTGCACAAGAAAATGTCAAAGGATCAATATAAAACCCCTCATAACTGAAGCAGAATAGACTGTATTTTTGTTTTATACACAGCTGAGGTTCAGAATCAATTCTGACACTGCTGAGTTTGTCCATGCTTTCACTATT
Organism: Peucedramus taeniatus; assembly: GCA_013400575.1. Taxonomy (NCBI): domain Eukaryota; kingdom Metazoa; phylum Chordata; class Aves; order Passeriformes; family Fringillidae; genus Peucedramus; species Peucedramus taeniatus. The sequence goes on from WBNO01023785.1 coordinate 366,208, forward strand.
GCATGAATGCAGTGAGTAGCACCAAGCAGTTTCTCATAGCTCAGAAGGAGCACAATAGTAGGAGACACTTTGTGTTAGTCATCTCAGTTTATTTCTTACTTTTTTTTTTTCAATTGAAATATTCAGAAATATTCAGACCCAAAATTCAGAAAATGCCAATCAGGCTGTGAGATTTTTTTAGCTGTTCAAGGTAACATGGGACCACATTGAGAGTCTATAGCTAGATTTTGCAAGAAGGCTCCTGCCCAGCCTGTTGAGACTCCTTTTTTTCCTGAGCTTCTGAAAATGTCCTTTCAGGAAATCACAAGATCTGTGATTTTCCTTGGGCTGCTTTGAGAAAATCTGCCAATGACAACACAAAACAAGCTTCAAAGAATGACTCCTGAAAGGATTTAGCTGGGTTGATTAGAGAGGAATCTCCAGAGCTTCCTCTAATGCACCATCATTATGCTACACAGGATAGTCCAGTCAGAAGACAGAATATCTAAGGACAGAGGGGGAGGCTGATGTAAGTCTGTTATTTTCAACATTGTAAATGTCAGGAGACACCCATCTGAAATCTGCCCAATACTTCCCAGCATCAGGTATGGTATAATCACATAGTGGAAGGGACATTCCATGAGGCAAAGAACAAAATGAGACCCCAAAAGGCTGCCAGAGCACAGAAATGCCCAGGAAAGGTCATCTGATATTTTGGTCAATGACAACCAGAACAGGGATGGAACCCCAGGCTCCAGCACCCCTCATTTGTACAGTCAATCAAACAAGACTTTGCTGCTTCCCAGTGACCTGGGGAGGATTGTGAACCCAGTATGAAACAGAGAAATCTCTATGCAGAAAAATAAGGCATTGGCAGGGCACCTTTACTAGCAGCCCAGGAGGCCAAAGGGTCAGTCTCACTGATCTGCCTGCTGCTCCCCTCAGAAAACAAAGGAATGCTTCATCTCTACTCATCACCTCATCCAGCAAAGCTAGTTTCAATTTCATGCATCACCCATTTTTCTTAAAGAAAAGATAAAAATCTTGGGCTTTTCATTTTTCCCTCCCCCTCTTTTTTTTTTTTCTTTCCAGAAGATTTAGGAATAATGCTTAAGTGGCACTTTAATTTCAGAATTGGTTAGTTGGAGTGAATTTCAGTTTGCTCAGTCTAGGGGAAAATCCACAAGCAAGATAAATTAGTTTTCTGAATGGTAAGAACAAAAAGGAACTGTTTTGTAAAATAATGCAAATGCTCAAATTTTAATCAGAAGGACAAAACAAAGAAGGAAACTGGCATCAGAGTGCTTTTGTGCCACTGAGGTGGGTCAGAAGGATGTTCTGAGTCATTGTCTACAGCTCCTTTTTGAGGCACAAATGCTCCTCTGATACAACACAGTTCTTTCTTTCATCTACCCACACTTTCTTCCCTTTAAAATAGAGATACTGGGGTATTTTATGGTAGGAGGGGGGTTTCTCCATTTGTCTGACACAGAAGTGGTGGAGAAAAAGCATTTGTTGGGGAGAAGTTTATTAGGTGGCTTGAATCACAGTTCTGAGATCAAAAAACTTTCATTGCCTCTGAATTCTTTCTGAGGAAGCTGAAATATGGGGCCTCAGCCTTGACACAAATATCAACACATTTTGTGCTTCCTTTCACCAAATAGGTGCAAAACAAGGCAAAAAGAGGAGAGTCCAGAATATCAAACATCTCTTGTTGAGATTATGAGAAACTGTAGGAATTGCTGAACTTCCAGTATTCAGCAGAAATTTTTCAGTGGCTGAAATTGTTAGCAGAGAAAATAAATGTGCTCATTACTGGGTGAAGGGGGGGGTTAAAGGAAATCACCCCAAAACAGCTCTAAACTAAAGGAAAAGCAAGGGAACAATATTGTTATCACAAGAATATGTAAAACACTCCAGCTTAGGCCTAAAATAGTCAATTACACATCACAATGTCACCATTGTGTGTATTTCTGCTATAATTCATGTCAGCATCAGTAAGTGAGAATCCAGCTGACAAAGGAAACATTATTTTTGAACAGAAATTACTGCCCAGCAGTGTATGCTGGAAGATGTCAGAAAGTTACAGTTTGCACCAGTATATGCTGTACCTCTTAAGTGATAACCTTCTTTGCATGATCAGTTGGGACATTTTATTAAAAATACATTAATTTTTAAAATAGGATATTAAAAAAGTTAATAGCATGCCACAGACAACAGCATGTATTGGTAATAAGAGGAGAGGAAGGGCAGTCATGCAGGGAAAATGGCTACAGGAAACAGAAATTCAGAGGAATGAGTACACTGTTTAGCTGGCTTCAGCATCATTTCTCATTAAAAGTGGTTTTTTTCACTGTCAGTCCAGTTCACACCCTTTTCTTCTACCCCACCTGCCTCTTCTGGCTGGAATAAGATGGCAGACTACAAAAAAAGTCCTGCAGACTTCAGGAACAGATCCAAGAAGAGATAAAGGAGATTGCCTGCTTTGCTGGGCTCTGTAGTGCTTTGCTATGTGCACCAGAGCAGACAATCCTCTCTCAGGCCAACAAATTACTTGGCAGCCCTGGGAGGTGCAGCAGGGGAAGGATCATTCCCACAGGGTGTGGATCTGACAATCCATTCTGCTTCTCTCCCGTGGCAGGGCAAAGGGGGGATTAAACCCCAAATCTCCCAGCAGTTTTTAAAACAAGGAAGGAATAATCTCAATGATGGGTGGCATTAACTCCTTCAAAAGTCCCAAGTTTGCCAGGCTGAAGGTGTCAGGGGAGACTGATGACACCTCAATCCTCTGCTGGAGCCCAGCTGCAGTCAGTAAATTATTCTTATCTAACAGACATCAGGCAGCCTCTGTGAAGTGAGCAGGTCTGTTTCAGGGTCCCAGTGGGCAAATATTCACCCTACAAAACTGCTGGGGTAATTGGTGCTAATTGCCAGTGTCAGAGAGGCCATGAGATGCTCACTGAGGTGGGCAGAAAATCCCATTGAGTGCTCAGTGCCCTGCAGCTGATACTGGCTGGGCAAACCTCAGCTATCAACCACAGACTGCCAATTCTGCAATAAATGAGCAAATAAACAATATAAAACTAAAAAGTGAAAAGTCTCAGGCTGCTTTTGAGCTCTACACAGGCCCAAAATGGCAGAAGGTTTTCACCAAAGCCATTGCCTCATGAGTGCATGGGAAATGCTATTGAGTTAAACAGTACCATGGAAAATCCAAGACTTTCTGACCAAAGTGTAAGCTTCTTCCAGGATTTGGGACAAAATGCTAATTTAAAAAGCAAAATCAGAATGGCCTCCCTTGGGCAGAAGTATTTCCCCCGTTACTTCATCCCATCAGTTTTGAAATACAGGGAAATAGTGTTAGGGACTGTGACCTGCTAAGGCTGGAAGGATGTTTATTATGAGTGACACGAGATAAATGGAAAATAAATAGGAAATTCCCATGGGGTATAACATTAAAAGAGGCCTGCTGAACATAGGGTGAGCAAGACTATCAGACACAAAACTGCCTCCTTCTCTCCTGCTGAATGGAGCAAAGGGACAGGATCTATGACAGTTCTATATGGTTGTGGTTTGGTTATTCACCTCCCTCCTGCCCCCATCTAACACCAGCTACCATGCCAGCACAGCCCCAAATCCAACACAAGCAGCTTCCATGGTCAGTGTCCCTTTGCTGACAGAGTCAACTCTGCCTTGCTGAGGGGAAATCAAGTGTGGATTTTCAGGCTCTGGTCCCATTCAGTCCCTGCAGGAGCACCATGGTCTGTAAGGGGTGCCAGTATGTCTAGAAGAGGTGTCTTTCACAGAGATGTTAAATTATCATCATTTTTGAAAGGTATCAAAGTCATTATCAGAGTGCAGATGACAATTATCAGCATAGAGTAGAGGTGCATAATGACACCCTGGGGCAAGGTAGAACTTAGATCTCTCCAATAAATAATGCAATTTAATTTTATAGGTTCCCTCCACTTGCCTTTGGCATGTGTCTTGCTGGCTGGGGCATTTTGGAAATGGCCTATACAACTGTGTAGATAATTCTCAGGTGGCAGAGGCTGTTCCACAGTGGGCACTGCATGGCCACATTGTATGGCTGGGTTAGGGGAAGAGCATCACAGATTTGCCTGGCTGTGCTCTAACCTGGCCTTGCTCTTTGCTGCAACATTTCAAATCCATGAGAGCAGTAGGCAAGTTTGTCCTAAAAGGTGATGGGATACCAGCTGGCATCATAAAACTGCTCCTTACCAGCCTGACAGCAAAATCATCAGGCTCTCATTCACATTCATTGGGGCTCTTTTTAGCTGTTAAAAGCAAGGCTCCACGTCAAGTGGGATCCTAATGGTACACAAATTCTGTTTCCCACTTCCACAGACAACGTGCTCTGTGTTTTAGTCAGAGCAAAGCAGGGGCAGACACTGCTTTATCCCTCCTCCCCTGTCTCAGCTCCGTGCCCTTCACACATAAGGGTTTGTCTTTGTACACTAAGCCATAAGGAGCAGAACTGATAAAATATTCAGGAGGATTTTCAATGACCTCTGCTGTAAGACTCCCCTCCACCAAGGTAACACAGGTTCAGAGAGAAAGAGTGAAAAAAAATCAGTTTTGACTATCAGCTTTTCTGATCAACCAAATAAATGTAATTAGTTAATGCTCCTTTGAATAGGGAAATGTCCCTGTCTGTACAAATACAGCCTTTAGTTGTCCTGGACTCTCTGTTCACAGTTGTGAAGGAATGAGAAAATGCATAAGGCTTTACCACTGCTTTTGCAACTGCTGAGGAACAAATGGAAATCAGTTAAGGAGCCAACTCAGTGTGCTGGGCTATAAGAAGAATCAGGATGCTGAGGAAAAAAAATGTTGCAAAACCCAGCAGGACTTTCAGTCTGCTGGAATAAACCATTATAACATTTGAGAGGATGCTGATTTTGTTTGCTTATTTATTTTGATGGGCTTATTCTCTTCCTCTTCCTTCAGGGAGGAAAACTTCTCATGACACTCAGCTGGAGAACATACAAAAGTTTAGCTATAGAAGGCTCAGTTTGTTACCTTCCAGGAAGGCTTTGCTGGGAAAGAAGATTTTGGGCTTTTTTTCTGCCAATGACTGCTACAAGACACACAACAGTTTGTACCTGTCAGCATAGCCAGTCCTTTTTCTTAACTGCCCTGCTGCTCAACACTCCTATTTCACAGTGTCAGGCACTGTGAGCACTTTAATCTGTTAAAAGGGCTCTTTTTTCCTTTTAACACTAAACCCATGTTTTATTTATCAGTCTTTGATATAGAAACACTTAAAAGGCACAACATGTTTCCTAAGATGGATGAGTTCTCTGTGGCTGCTGTGCCTCTGTGTGAGCACACAGGTGTTGTTGTCACTGCTGCACGTCCAAAGGAAAGCATCTCTATAAAGAAACACTCTGTGGCATGTGGTCCAGAACTCCTACTCTCTAACAACAGCTCTCTGAGCACACAGATCTGTAAAGGTGTCCTATAAAGGGTCAGGTTCAGCTCTCATTGAACTCAATGGGAGTCTTTGCCTTGGCTTTAGTGGATTATTTTCTCCAGGTCCTGCTGAAAGAGAGAGGAACAGTGGTGAATAAAAGGAAACCTAAAAACTGGATTTTGTTTATGGCATATTTTAAAGCCATATGAAACCAGTTAAATTTATTATTTCCAGCTGATAGTATGAATTTTGGTCAGGGGTTACAGAAACTTAATTTGCTAGCTAGTGAAATCTAATCCCCCTCCTTCCCCAGGCATGTTCAGTGTTTCTTTGGGGTGAGTATATTCCAGCCCCACAAGCTGCTCCTGTCCTCCAGCCTGCTTGGCAAAGGCAGGAGCTTTCCCCAGCCCTCCCACCACCTCTCATGAGTGCTGTGGCTGTGTCTAGAGAATCACTGGAAGCCCCTTCTCCCCATATGCAGAGCAGAGGGCTCCGTGCTGTGCCTCACAGTGAAAGACCTCACTGGCTCCAGAAGTTGCTCAGTGATGATCCAAGGGCAGCCAAAAGCAGCTCTTTGACTCTCCAAGAGCTGGAGAGCAGAATTTGCAGCATGTGCAAGTTGCTATTGCAGATGATGAGAGCCATTCACACAAGCCCAGAGCAGATCCAGGACCTGCCCAGCACCTGCAGCAGCCCTGCCTGCAGTGCAGGTCACATCTGTGCTGTGTCCCACAGGAACACACATCCATCCACATGTGCATTCACACATGTGCTCTCTGCACTGCAAACACCTGGACCCTGCAGTGGGACCTTCCCTGGCTTTGCAACACCTTGAATGCTGATCTGTACATAATTAGTGTTTAGTTATGGTCTGCAAAAGAGAAAAGACATACTTCTTCCTAAATAGGGGGACAGGATCTGTTCCATCACAGGCTAGTCCTGCCACAAAGAAATCCAGTGTGGAGCCTGTCCCTGTGGCCACAGAGGACCACAGCCTCTCCAGAGAGCAGCTGGGAGTAGAAGGTGAGTTTTGTTTCTCACTCACAGCGGCTGAGGTCCCTGGGGTAGGGGCAGTGACAATCCTCTCACACCTTCTCCTCTCAGTGTGGCCAACCAAGGTCCTGCATCCACAGACAGAAGAGCCATTAATGTGTGGCTCTGAGCTTTTCTAGGTAAGAGTGAGCTCCTGTCTGATTGCTCTAAACAAGAGGGTTGGGAACTCGGGCATCACTCTCTGCTCACCCTTTATAGTCAGTTCAGGATCTGTGATCAGTTCTCCCTGGAAGAAAAGGGGGTTAGATAACAGCTCCTAAAGGGACACCATCAGGAGCACTCCAGCCACATTGTCTGTGGACTCAGTCCCTGCAGGAGCTCATTTCCTGTCTAACAATCTAACAAAACACCCCCACTGCACACAGGAATCTCAGTGATGTGTAAGCAAATCCCAGAATTGTACGATCAGGGACAACAAGCCCCACACTCTCAAAAAACAAGAAAAGTGCCAGGTAAGAAAAGCACTGATGGGATCGAGATACTCATTACTGAGGTGTCCTGTGGGAAAACTGGCAAAGCAATTCTCTTGCCCTTCAAACACAAGCAAGGCTGGCTCATGCCAACCACTGCACCCCAGTTACTAAAACCAGTGTATTTTCAATATCCAGGAGGAAAATTGCTGTGCTATCCACCAATTCTTGTATTGAATTTTGTTACCACTGTCCTTATTTGCAGCTTTTTCTCCTGTGTCATTTCATGTTGGGTTTAGGACTGCACTGAAACAGGAGTTCCCTGAGGCTGGGGTGCCTCCTTGCTAGCTTGACAGGCACTCAGTGCTGCCAGCCTGGCAGCTGCCTCAGGGTCTGTTGGATGGTCAGGAGGATGATGAGATGTCCAGGCACCCTTGAAGTCCTGATGGCTATTCAATCATATTTCACTGTGAAGTTGTTAATATTTAGTTGCTTAAAGAGAAAATTCTGTTTAAAACCCTCATTTGATCCAAGCAGACTGTGCACTGGTCCCATCCCCAGCAGCAGAGTGATATTTTTCCTCTGAAAATATGGCTCTTGCTCAACAGAGACAGCTCCATTACGTAATCCTGTCAATCAGCTGCCAATCACATCACTATGGTAATTTGGTACCAAATACAATACTAAGATAAGCATTAAAGAGCTGCCAAATAGAGCCCTCTGTTCTCACCATCTCTGAACCTCCATCTTCCTTTTGTCCTCCTCTCTGTCTGCTCTTGATGTACAGTTTGCACTTTCCCAACAGGGTCTCTGCAATGGATGACTCCCTGCTTAGTGTCCTGCAGCTTTTGAGACACCACTGAGGCAGGAAAACAGGGTTGTGTGAAATGACTTTTCAAAGAAATGCTAACCAAAGAAACTGCACTTTTTGCTGTTTTGTTTTGTCTTTTTTCATTTGGAGTCTCTTGTTACACCCTCCATTTGCCATGGCTGCTGTCCAAGTTCTCTGACAGCCAGTAACACAAGGACAAGATGACACCAAGGATCCTCCAACCTGTTATTCTTCCTCCAACAGCATCAGACAACTAAGGAAAAGCTATAGGAAGCAGAGGAAATAAAAGAATTCTTCCAGCAGCCTGTTGCTCAAGGACTTGCTGGAAGTAACATCTGGAATATCATAATTGCCCCTGATAGACTTCCTACATCAAATCTGTTGCTCCCAGTTTGAACTCATTTACAATTTTTACAGTTTTGGCCTCCACAATGTCCTGTGTCAAAAAGTTCCTCAATATAATTAGTGCAGGGTGTGTAAAGTTCTCCTCTGTGTTTGGGTTAACTCCTCTCTTTGGGCATTTCCACCCAGTGCCTCCTTGAATGTTATAGGATGAAAAGTATTTTAATTCCCATTCCTCTTTCTCTATTCCTGGACCTAGCACCTGTTGTTTCAGTTATCAAAACCCACGGAAATGTGTTTTTTTTTTTTTTCCCTTGATTATTTCCACATGCTGCAAGTTGAAAACACTGAAATGTTTCCATATTCTAAAGGTTATAAATAACCTTCTTGGAAAATTCTCCCTGTGGTGATTTGAACCCAGCCAAAGCAGAAGAGAAATTAAACTTATCACTTCATGGGAAATCCTGCCATTCTGATTTCTTTTCCAGTTTGTAAAAACAGAACAGGTGTAATTTTTGCCAAAATTAAACCCAAAGTGACTTTGGAGAACTCCATGTTACTGCATTCCAAGTAAGCAAACGTGTCCAATTGCACAAAGGTTGAGAAACAAACCCTGCCTTTCAAACAGGCATCTTGCAGTGAAAATCAGGAGGGAAAAAATAAAGAAAACAAAAAAGTAAAAAAAAAAAAAAAAGGCAAAAAGCCTTAGTGCCAAATACTATACTGTGAAATTTGATGTTTTGACAACATTAGACATTTTGAGAATTTTGCCTCTGAACTGAAGTTTCATCCCTTCTAAATAAAAATCAGGCAACATTCACAAAATATAGCTATTTTGAAGGAAACCAGGAAACCATGCTGGTAAAATCTTTCTCCTAAGGTGCCACATCTTGCATAGGTCAATCTTAGGAAGGAGGAAAGTGACTGGGATTTTATCCACGACTCTGCCCTGCTGAAAAGGGCTGGATTCACAGGCTGGGTGTCAGCTGTGTCCCAGACTCCTGCTGCAAATGAGCCTGAGCTCGCTGTGCCTGGAGCTTGCAGGGACCCCCTGGCCAGAGGGGCTCCTGTCCTGTGCCAGGGCATCTCTCTTGCTTGATGCCAGCTCAGATCTGCCATCATGTCCCACCAGAAACCCCAGCCAGCTGTCCAAGGCTGGTGTCCTCTGGAAATCAGGTGGCTGGTGGCTCCCCAAAGCCAGGAGCCATGTGCACCGTGGGACTGGGGGAAGAGAGAGGTGCTCTGCAGTGGAGCAGCATTTACAGGGCCACAGAGGCTGATTTGCTCCATGCCCCAGCAGCTGGGCCACACTCATGGGCAGGCACAATGCCATCCTGACAGGTGGACTGGAGTGTAGGTAGCCAAAAGGTCACATATGTGCACAAAAGACATTTGTTGAAAGCAGATGCTGCGAGCCAGGAATAAGAAATAGTCTGGAGCTCCCACACATCATTAATACAGCATAATCCCTACCACTGGATTAACAACAAAGATAAACATGGGGCTGTGGTCAGTAAGATACAGCTTTCCTGCTTATAGACCAGTGTATTATTTAAAATTCTTTTTCTTCCCTTTTGTCTTTCTTCTATAGAATGGGCAAAAAGGGGCTTCCCATATTTAATAACCTATTTTGAGAGTTGTGTGTGTCATAAGGGTAGGGAAAAAACCAACACAACCCAAACGTGTTTCACAGCTTTGGATGTGGATATGAATACAGAATAATATGATATTAATGTGATGCAATTAAGAGAAAGCTGATGTTATTGTTTGAGACAGACATTATTTCCCCATAGAAGAATAAATCAATTGCAATTATTGCACTTTCTGTAAGAATTTGCACATTTTACTCTAGGTCAAGTCTATCACTGAAATGAGGTACTACTATATTTTAGCTAACCTGAACAAAGGGCAGAGGCAGTGACAGGTACAACATGTAACTAATCGTGCTGCATGAGTAACAGTTCAAAAGCTAATGAGGGACAAACTAGACCTAAAAGCTCTCCTGAGTCCTTGCATTCTTTAAAAATAAAATAAAATAAAACCCAGTCAGAAAAGAGATAAATAGATAGATAGATAGATAGATAGATAGATAGATAGATAGATAGATAGAAACAAACAGAATTCAGCCTCTCTCTGCTTTTCCACCAGATCAGCAGTAACACAAATCCTCTTCTGCAGCTTTTTATTGCCATCAGTCTTTGACATGGTCCCACTTTGACCCCTGCACCTGTAATGTTATACACAGGAGGAACAAAGGCATGAAGGGAAAGGGCTCAGCTTCCTCTCCTTAATTACTCCATGCAAAACAAAAGCCACCTAAGGAGTGTTTTGGAAAAGAAAACAGTTCTGAGTACCCTTGCAGTTGCTGTGGACAAATAGGGTGTAAGTAAAATCCCCCACCTGGAACAGAGTCAGGGGACACAATTGTCACCAGCACTCTCCTCCTGTCTCCAATGTAGAAACAGAAATGCTCTTATCCCATTTGGGCACCAAAATTCTTCACTATATGGATAGCTGGTGTGAGGGGAGAGCTGGAGGCATCTTCAGGCAGCCAAGGCCAGGTGGAGACTTGGGGGAGGGGCAGGGGGGGTGATGCAAAATGACTGCAAGCCCTGTGTCTCTGAGCCAGATAAAATCAAAGTGTGCTTGGAGCAGTCTGGAAGCCAGGCTGGCCAAGAGAGTGTATGCCTCAGCTGTGCTTTCTTAACAGCTTTCTCAAAAAAGAGATCTTAGGGAGTGGTGTCACATTTGCTTCCCTACAAATTACTTGTATCTAAAACCTGGTTACTGCTGATTTTTGATTGCACAGACCTTGTGTGCCCACAAGATTATTTCAGGATAAATGTGAAGAACATCATTAAGCTTAAAGCAGTGGGATTCCCTGTGCTATGTCATTGCTGTGTGTTTGCAGACCTGAAGCACAGATGGTGGCCCTGGGCACCTCTGGCATCCCACCAGGCACGGGGGGACTCCTGCCTGTGATGCAAGCAGGCACCACAGGTCTCAGCTGGGAGGCAGCAGATTTCCAACACATGGGGACAGTCATGACAGCTGCTGCCTCCCAGCTCAGACCAGCCCCAGGATGGTCCTCTTCCAGTCTAGGGTTGAAGCTAGGATTTTATGGCCTGATGTTGGACAATGGTGGAGGAGAGCTGTTCACAGAGCTGAGGAGCAGTTCCACTGCTGCCTCCCAGCTGTGCCCTGCAGCTTTTCTGTGGGAAAGACCCATGGAAGAGCCTTCTTCTCCCCTATGGCTGCCAAACACAGCCCAGAGGAGACTGAAACTTTCATGGTTTGAGATCACACCTTAGACTGAAAGCTGGTCTAACACAGTTCATCTCCACTATTAAAATGAATATAAGCAAGTGTGTGGCTAAGCTTAATATAAATACCTGATATGAGAAAGTTAATTTGCTAAGAACTGTAAAAGACATTATTTCTTTGTATCTCATGCTTGAAGATTTCCTTTGCATCGTTTCAATACTTGCTGGTGTACATCTATGCTATTGCACTATCTTTAGCACTAGTATGTGTTGGGGTTTTTTTCAACAAGCATCAAACAGCTCAAAGACCATATTTTAAAGCTCTTTCATTCAGTCAGAGAACAGAAAGCCCTAAGTCATCCCTGTTGTATTTTTTCACATTAAAGAGCAGTAACTAAGAACAACAGGAGCTAATCTGTTCCATGTTTCCATGTCCCTCTAGCGACATGCTCCAGGAATGGCTTTAATTGACACTTTGTCCTACACAAAAAGCAGGCTTTCAAGAGACACAAAACCATGCAGACACCTCACTCCACAGAATATTTTCTCCAAGGCTTCATTTTTCTGCAACGGTTTCACGGAAATCACCAGAAGTATATTAGTGACAAGAAACCCCCTACATGGTTGAACAGGGAAACTCTCCCAAGATTATGTCCTTTTAATTCAAATGTGTAAAAACAAACAGCTAGAGGGATCTCCTTTTAATATCCTTCACAATTTTCCATTGCCTTCACAGCACACCTTTAAATTCTGTCAGGATTTCAGTTCTGTCTCCTGAAAATTAAAAAAGTAATTTTTAAATGACTTTAAAAAGCCCAAGTCATTCCCCATCTCTCAGAGCTCCCCAGGAGGATCTGTCTGTGACAGACACCCCAACAAGTACATGGCTAATGGCTTAGGCTGGGTTTTTAAGGATACACTGTGATGGAGGAGCTGGACTGAAGACATCTCTTTTCTGTCAGTGTGCAAACAAGCTGATTCCCCTGGCACCTGCCTGGAGAGGGAGCTGCCTTTGTCCCAGTGAGGAGATGAAATTCATGCTGCTCCCCAGAGCCTTAAAGGGAGAATATGTGCTGCAGAACCTCTCCTGGCCAAAGCAGGACTGCCCTATGACCCAATCATCCTGCACCCATGAACAGCTCTCACTGCATTTTCCAACCCCTACACACCCCCACACCCACAACCCCTCCATTAAGATTTTTCTTAAGAGGCTAATTTGTGACTGTCACATGCCATACACCTCTCTCCATCCCCACAGTACCTACACCATCCATGGTCAGACCAGTGGCATTACCCCTGAGGGAATTCCAGCTCCCCACAGGATGTGCCCCTTATTATGCTGGCCCTATCCACATTTTATCCACCTCTCCCAAACACTGTTTTAGCATCCAAAGTCAGCATGCAAGATCTCCAGGAAGGACTAGTTCCTCCCCACCACTGCAGACAGACAATAGGCAAAAAGGGAGAAATTTTCCCTCCTGCTGGCTCTGCCTGTGTCAAAACAGGGGAAAGAGGAAAAGGAAAGTGTGATCTACATGGAGCTATTTCAGACTGTCCCAGTCGAGAATCCAAACTTGAATGCTTTACAAAACAAGCTTTTATCTTAACAAGCTCTATCTATGGACTCTATCATATTGGCCTTTATTAATATTTCATGCATTCTCCCTTGTCTCTACTCCTTCCCCCATTTATTTGTTAAAGAGAACATATTAAAACTGAAAAAAAAATGCAATTGAGGGGCATTTATTTTAAATACTTACAGGATAATGTAGCCAAAAACGTGTTTTAAAGATTTAGCAGAATCAAACATCCAAGATTAAAGCAAGCAGAGAGCCAATTAACTATGTTACACAGTAACAGGGTAGTCAATAACTCATAAAACCATTGAGTTGTCTTGGTGGTGAAATGTTTTTAATCATAACTAGATAAAAGCTATTCTGAAGACATGCACTATGCATTGAAAGTACCTTTAATGCACACATGTTTTAACTCTACTTTTTAAGGTAGAGTTTTTTACAGTTTTAAGGTCAGTTTCCAATAGCAAAAAGCCCTCCTTGTAAAAAATTCATATATATAAATGACTCAATTATATCAACAAAATGGAGAAAGGGCTCAGCAGTGCAGAAAAGGTAAATACTGGCAGACAGAACACACTGTAAACAATCTTTCACCTTATTTGAACTGATCTGACTCTAACATTTCTATTGTAGTCTTCTTTACTAAATATACATTTGAACACAGGCCTTTCTTGCCCAAAATACAATCTTATAGTGACCAAAATCTGGGCCAGTTACAACTTTGTAACTAAGATAAGACTAAAAGTGTTTGCAGTTCTGCACATCTACAGCTGGTGGGTGACAGAACCTCCTGATGATGAGTGTAGTTTTTTGCACTTTGCACCCAGAAAACTCTGGGTCCCACTGTTCTTTTATTTGCTGCCTAGATGCAGCACACATTATCCGAGTTCCTCTTGTAGAAAACATTCCAGTAATGCAACAGAAGAGAAGTAAATGAAATATTCCATTTATCTCATTGCCAGAGGAGCTTTTGAACAATGAACTCCATTTTCCCTTCCATTGCACTAAAACAAAACTGCTTCTTCAAAAAACGTCTATGAAATTAGACCAGAGCAACATTGATGGTATGAACTACAGAATTAGATTTGCTGTACTTGAAGGAAACAATTGAGGAAGATTACAAAAGGAAGGGCAAACTCCAAGTCTTCAGCTATCATTAAAACTATTCATATCCTTAGCAAGGCAGAAAATTGGATCGCTCTCCTTCTGTTCGTAATTTAATGGCTTCTGTTCAGTCACAGCCCTACCTACCTGCTCAAAAGCAAATTGTATGTAGCAGTGATGCACATTCATTACCATCCTCTCTCCAGATAATTTGACAGTTCCATGGCATGGTGCCACAGTTGGTCGTTAGCTCTATCCCCAAGTACCACGCTCTCCTGCAAGATGTTACAGCGACAAAGAAACTGCCAGCAGCTGCCTTTGGCTTTCCTCATCTGGTCAGCATCCTCTCCAAGGGGAAGTGCTCCAGGGATTTTATGGAGGGAAGCAGGAATGAAACATTCTCACTGTTCTTGGGTTGTTTTTCTGTTTG
>WBNO01023785.1:380665-402197 GCA_013400575.1 Peucedramus taeniatus
TTTTTTTTTTTGTTCGTTTATTTGGTTGGCTTTTTAAAAAGAATGAGGAGTTAACTGGAAATAATGAAGTGTGAAAAAAAACCTCTCATCTTTAGACACTGGGAACTGCCCCCATTTCCTCTGACCAATTGGGTGCTTCTTAACCATTTGTGATTTTCTCAGGGGACCCAGGGAAGTTGGTAAAGACCTAGACTGATGATTATTCAATCCTCCACCTCCCCAATACAAGTTTGCTGTTATCCCAGTATGCTGCACCACTACCAGCCTTTTGCATGCTAAGAGGTTAATAGCTAATCAGTCCAACTAGAAGTTTATTATAAAATTGAAGCTAAAAATAAAATAAAAAAACAAAACCAAAAAAACCAACCTCCAACTCCATAATTTTCTGCCTTATTGTCAAATGCACCACCATTAAGACTTGATTTGCATGATTTACTGTGCATATGTTTTTTCTCTGTCTCCAAGCCCAGAATTATTTCCTATTGAGGCTATATCAGCTGCTGGTGCTTGCAGATTGTCTTTGTCCTTTCCAACCTGCAAAATATCATCTGCAGAATCCAAATCACTGTCTGCCTATTCTCTTATCTTCTACTTCTTTTACCCATCAATAGCCAAGCTGTGCTGTTCAGTAACTACAGCATATTGTAGGAAGAAACTGATAAGTACATCAAACAGCATTCACAGACTACACACAAACATGTGCCACTGACATTTTTTATTGCCTGTGACAAGTCACCCATCCCCACTCAGTCTTTCCAGATGCATAATGCAGATTTCAAATGTATGTCACTGTAGGTACTCTTTATTATAAAGAACTTATGCATATATAATCACAGATAGAATTTGAAAAGCATAGGTGGACAAAAACTGTATTTCTTTCTAGGATTACAAAAAAAAAAGAAGAGATGACTGTGAAACTATAAAATGGAAGAGCTACATTTAATATTAACTAAGGAATGATCAGTATAATGTTCTGTGATTTATTTCCCCTTAGCTAAGGTGTGGTAACTGGTCCTGTGTGACTTCCACATCAGTTGCTCTGCAAAGTAATATCCACTTTGTGTAAAATTCACATCAGTGACCTGGCTTGTGCTCCAGGTGACAAGGAGTTCATACATAGTTAGCTACTGAAGATTAGTCAGAGAGGGGCAACCCTTTAAATCACTTGCTTTTGTGACCTGCTCATTGCCATCTGAAACAATCTTTGTATTTTTCCAAACACCTGCAAATTTCCCAGTGACCACAACTCACTTAAATAGAAGTTCACAAAGCTTAAGGCAAATTTTCATCTCTTGCATGAAAATTACTGCAGAAGCTGGTGAAGGTTCTGGAGCACAAATCTTGTGAAGAGCAGCTGAGGGAGCTGGGAGTGTTTAGTCTACATCTACCTGAAAGCACTGGATGATCTTACAGGTTTTTCCAGCCTTAATAATTCTAGGATTCTATGGTTCTTTAGACTGAGGCTGGATTTGTAATACAAACTTGAAGAGTCATTCACTTCATGAAAGGAAAAAAATATTTTGGGCCAACTTGGACTGGTTAATTTCTTTATTCTCTCATAGGGACCCTATGAGATTTTGGTCAATCACATATACTCTGGTTATGGTTTTCCTTTGTCAAATGGCATTTTTATTAACCCAGGTGTTGTTCTTCAGGTGTTTTGTAAATTACTAGAGAATCCAAACCAAGACTACACTAAAGGTCACAACTCTAATGAGTCATTTATGTAAATCCAATCCAGCCAAATTTATGTTTTACTGCAATATATCACCTAGATGATCAATTCTATAGAAATGTATATAACATGTGAGTATTCAGTATTACCACTGTGGCAAGACTGGAAAAATGTGATATAAGCTTTAATATTAATTCAAGATTATTGCAGATTAGGTTTCACATATGTTTTGACTATGATTTTATTTTTCAATATTATTTTAGTTTGCCATATTCCCCATACATTTAAAATGTTAACTCATCTTTTGCAACTGTTAATCTGTAATCATTTCCCTACTACTGAACCCTAAAAAGAGACTGCAAAACATGGAAAGAATTATGGAAATAATTATGAAAAGAAGGTAGAAGCGTCTGGTTTTTAGGTTTGGGCTGTGACTGACAAGTGGTTCTGTTGTTCATAAAGGGAAAACATCTGTAAAGTTGTAAGCCATCAGGAATGATAACCTCTGAACTCTCACCCCATGCTGAGCTCCAGTAAATGAGTGCTCCTATCTCTCTTGCCAAGTGTAACACGATACAGATGTGAAGTTTGTGCCATATGCTGTTTGCATGGCTTTGAGTCTTCAAGTTAGATTGGGAGGATTCTTAAAACAGCAAATATGGGATCAAAACAAATTAAAATTAATGGAGTGAGAGGAGTAACTATGTATTTTATGTCAGTTTTGAAAGATTAAAGATTTTTAGATAATGAAACAAAATACACACCATTTTTTACCAAGGCTTTCAGAAAAGATTCCATCTGGGTCTTGAAGAATTGAATAAAGTCACCAGCTTCTCCTCAAGTTTGAAAAATTAAAACAGAAAAAAGCTTAAAACTAGTTTTGTCTGGATAGGCAATTAATACCTGCTGTAGCTGTACTGAAGGAGATAGCAATGCAGGAATTAAGAGCATGAAATATTACAGGATAATGGAATAAGCCAGCCCTCAATCTCACAAGTCATACAAAGCCCTGCAGTTGTGCTCAGATGGACACATCAACTTCAGCCACAAATACTTCCCCAGTACTTTTCCCCCCAGGCCCGAGGTTTGACAGGAAACACATTCCACAAACCTTTTAATTTAGCTAGGCTCTTTTTAATGAGAAAGGATGTTTTTAAACAGACAGTTTTCCTTCCCCTTCTAGTGCAGGAATCAGCCAAATAAATATTATCAAAGGATTAAATATCTTGTGATATTTCATCTGAGTGTAGCCCAAGTGCTTTACAAACTTTAATTAATCTCCCAGCACTGACAGACTCCTTTGGCAGCAGAGGAGGGGCAGAGGCAGTGGGTCCAATTCTCTCACGAGCAGCAGGGCAGGCATGAGACCCCAGCAGTCCCCTGCCTGCACAGCTCTCCTGCTGCCTTTTCTCAGTTCATAAATTGCACACTGCAATTCATGCAAGGCAGCAAAGCCAATGACTCCATGCTCATGTGGCAGAGGACACTTTAAGTCTCTCTCCACATTTGTTGAGCCCCACAGCATCTCTGCCCCCATGGCCAAGGCAGGAGCTGTGGGTGGTTCTGCTGTGTCCACAAGCTCCTGCAAGCTCCAGACTCCCCATCCACCTCCCCAGGGTGTGGCTGTTGGCTCCCAGGTAGGACAGATTTGGACAGAGCTTGTGGCAAAGCAGCACAGCACAGCACGGGGCCTCTGAAGCCTCCCTTCTGACATCTCATTTAAGACTCTTGAGTTACTTTATTTCTCTCAATGTCAAAAATCATCACCAGCCTGCATGTGATCTCTCTGTACCTGAGACTACAAGGGTTTGGGCAGGGTTTTTTTTTCTTTCCTTGCCTTCTTTATAAAAATGTGTCAAAGACATAATTTATTACAATGAAACTGTGAACATACAAACCAAAACTGACATCTCCTCACTTCAAATTCCTTTGTGCCTAGAAGACAGGAGATAAAAAGGCAATTGATATGGGCAAACAAGCCCATATTTTATGTCGTTCTCCAGTCGTTCAGTCTGTAATGGGCTCTGGTCTGAAGCTCAGAGGACTTCAGACTGATTTATATGCATTTTTTTAAGCAAGGCTCAGCGTTTCAGATTTGTGGCAGGGCCAGCAGCAAGAGGACCTGTGTTGGGAGGGTCAGGTTGTAAACACACGAGTGTGTGCTGCTCCTCCCAGGGAGCTGCTGAGTGAACTGTGGCAGGGGCAGGAGGTTTGGAGCATCTCAGTGTGGAACTGCTCACTGGGATTTCCTGTGATTCATTGACAAGCTGATCACCATAGAAAACAGTGTTGCTCCCAGCATGTTTGTTTGGCTTGATTTATTATTGGACTTGACTCCTTTCCTTGTTTATTGTTTTGTTTTGATTTGTTTGGTTTTAATGGATGTAGCTACATTTCTGCAGAAACAGCAACCATGGCCTCTGAAGCAACATAAAATGCTGCACCTACAGGAGCAGCCCTCAGCCCCAGGCTCTGCTCCAGCTGGGCTGTGGCTCTCCAAGAACAAGGAGATCTCAGGCAGGAGCATCTGAGCACCATTTCACATTTGCCAGTGGAGGACTGTGCAGTTTATTCCCATGTCTAAGCAAGCTCCTAAGGTTTCTGGGGAATCACAGACCACAGGCTGGTAGAACAAGAAACTACATGATGACAGAATAATGCACAGCACCAGCATTTTTTCAGCTAAATCCTGAATAATAAAGGTAAAGAAGACGATATTGAGTCATGCATTTTCAAGAGTCCTTGATATAGAATTTTAATCCAAACTATGGGCATTACAAAGACAGAAATTTTAAAAACTGGACACAGGCTGTCAGGACTCTTGGTTTTCCATCTGAAATGGAGAGACAGGTGATGCCTGGAAATGGTTGCATAAATACATGTATATGTGATTGATTTGTCCTGCCACACTGGTGGAGGATGGCTGTGCACACCTCAGCACAGCCTGTGGGAAGTGAGGCTGTGGCATTGTCCTTGGCTTGAGCATTTTGGTGGCATTGAAGCAGAACCATTAACAATGGCACGGAGTAGGCTGCAACTGTTCTCTGAAAACTGGGCCTGGGTGTTGGCAAAGAGTAATAAATTAGTGTTGTGATGACATAGTGACTCTAATGCTCTTTATATCCAGTGATGCTGGAGTGGTATCACAGGATCATGTAATCACAAAATGTCTTGGTGGGGAAGGGACCATAAAAATCATCTTCTTTCAACCACCACCATGGCAGGGGTGCCACTCATGAGATCAGATTGCCCAAGGCTCCCATCCAGCCTCAGACAATAGTCCTGTACCCAGCTCCAGAGAGCCAAGCTCAGCCTCACTGGGGTCTGGGTCCATTTCCCTCACTCTGAGAGGGTTCAATGGCAGCAGGAGGTCTCAGGATCTCCCTCAGTCACACATCCTCCACGCCCCTGCCAAACCTGAGCATCTTTTTCTGGCTGTGAACAATAGCACCAAACTACTGAATACCAGGGTCAGGAAGGAAACATTCTCTGATATTTCTATGCTGACAAATAGATGTAAAGAAAAGCAGGCAGCTTTTTCCTCCTCTGCAGTTGCCACGGGATTGTCCCTGCTGACAATGTCAGTGACGTTTCTGCCTGTGTAATTCTTGGCAATCTTAGCAGGAAGAAGAAAGGGTTGAGCCAGAATCCACAAGCAAGGCTGTTCTACACCTTCTCCAGTTGAGCTGGCCATACATCTTCTCAGGAAATAAAAGCAGTAGCCTAGGAAGCAGCAGTGTCCACAGTAACATAACATGATATGCAGGCAAAGTGAGACAAACAAAGCAGTCTTCATACTATATATAAAGTAATATTATTAATAATATTTATTATAATAAATTTTATAAACATTATTTATTTTATATAAATAAAAGGGTAATTATTAATTTTTTGCATATGTTTAGCAAAAGCTTTGCTGAATACTGCTTCATGTTATGAGGAATATAATTGGGGATTCTTTCTTCAATTTCAAAATTCAGGCCAGATTCTCTGAGAATTTCAGTGAATTCTCAAAGACCATTCCGAGTATTTAATGGAAAATTGTAAATCCTCCTGTTCAGACTAAATTCTGAGAACTGTGGAATTTTAGCCAAGGTATGGTTATGGTGATATTAAGTTTCACTGGATGTTTTCCAGTTCACTAAATTCTGAACAAGTCAAAAATAAAAATAAATGAAACTATCCACATTGACTGTCACCTAAAAGTAACAATGAAAAGCATTTAACAGTGAAGCTGCAGAATCAATCAGTCTAGAAATTCTTGCTTGACCCTATTTTCTTGAGCATTACCAAGTCTCAAACCAAGAGACTTTCCTACTGTCAGATATAACAAAGGATAGGAAATGTCACCTGACAGAATCACACTTAGATCTGTTTTTTGTGTCGAGGGCTGACACTCAGGAGTGGAAAGTTCATACACTTATTGCTGTTCTTAGAGAGGTTGCTGCTGAAACAAAACTGCAAGCCTGGCAAAAAAAAATAAATCTGGTTTTGATGAAATTTATAAATAAAATGGTGGGCAATAGTTGTGTTGCTGTCACCAGATCAATTATGTAACCATGTAAATAAGGCAAAAAATATGTAAAGAATTGGTTTCCTTTTAGATGATGATTAACAAATAGATTTAATGTTGTGTTAAGAAAACATTCCTTGGGTGAAAATTATAGTAAAATTGTGAGAATTGCACTTGGGTTTTGCCCTGCTTTTTAGCTCAAATAAAGTGTGTTTTAATACCTAATGCTTTTGAAATATAGAATTAGTCAAAAATATCTTCCTCAATTTCACAGGTGAATCTATTGTTTATCAGAGAGTTCTGCAGCATTTTCAAGTGGTCTATTTACAGTATTTTTCAGCCATAGTTTAGACTGACCAAAGCATAAGATAATAACTTGTCCATAAAATAAAATAAATAGGAGTGGTTTTATCTGGTCTTGTTGTGTAGTATATGCAAAACTCCTGAGCAGGTTCCTCGGGCAGTTTCTTTAGAGTTCAGGTTTTCCTGGCTCTTCAGAATGATGTGCTGAAGAGTAACTGTAGAAAATAGACATCTCTTCCTAAAGTAAAGATAGGTGTAAACAGGCATCTGAGAAGATCAGTACTTCAATAAAGTAAGCACTATAAAAACTTTTTCTTAAAAAAAAAAAAAAAAAAGAACTGTCTTTTAAAATTACATTAGACAAACAAAAAAAAAATTAACAGGGAAATGAGGCAAAATTTTCTCCTAATAAAGCACATCCTGTGCAGAACCTGGAATCCAGCTCAAGTAGTTGGATTTTCAGCACCTTGCAGCCAGGCTGTGTTGGCTCATGCTTTTGAGATCTTTGGTTTCTCTGCTCAGGACAATTGCTGTGAAAACCTGGAGTGAAAACCAGACTTACACAAGGATAGCAATGAGCCCAACTGTGTCCATTGTTTAAACTCATAATGGCCATGCTCACTCTTGCTGGATACCTGGGGTTTGTTTATTCTTGGATCATTGTCAAAGTGGGTTACAGAATGCAGCCATTTCCCTTATTTCATCTTGTTTCCATATTTTTCCCAGTATTTAAACAATAGCCATCTTTCTTATTTCCATAGTTCACTTTTGAAGGGAAAACAGATCAGATGTGAAACCTGATTCTAAATGAGATCCTGATTTTTTTTCCTATTTTTCCCTAGGGTTGGTGGAGTTGTGAGGAAATCAGATGACTTATATAAGGTCACAAAATGAGTTTTTCAGGTAGGCCTAGACTGAAGTATTCTCTTGGCTTAAGAGCATTTTAATTACTCAGCTCTTGCTAATAGGTTGTTTGTTTTTTTTTTTTTTTTTTTTTTGGTCTCCAAATAAACAAAATGCACTTCAGGATTTTCTTGCAATTTTTTTTTCCTTTAATAAAAAATAATCACTTTCTAAAAGACATCAAAATGCAAATGAGAAAAATATCTCCATAAATCGCTGCATAGCTTTATTTGTCATTGTTATTTATTGCAGTATTTGTGTTAGTTATTCATGGAGGTTCTGGATAAGCCTGAAGCCCATTGCTGAATAAGGCACTGAAATTAGCTCTTCTGCCCACCCCTACACAATCTGACTCTCCTTTATTAACTCCCTTCATGAAATGCACAAATCACTTTCTCTCTGTGCCTCACATATCCCTGTTTTGTGCTTGAGGACCCATTTTCTGCCTGTTTTGTCCATCCAGCCTGCAAGACAACATATTCCCTCCCTGTTTCTCTTACAGAACCTGCTGTCTTGGCAGAGTCTTTTTGTGCTGCCACAACACAGCAAAAATGGGATTTTTAAAAGTGGAAGCTGACAAAAGGGTAAAGGCATCAAACACTATACATTACAGTAGAAAGAGGCCTAAAGGACTGATCATTATGCCCTGTACTCTTTGTAATTAAAGCTGGGAAGGAGATGATTCCTCTCCATAAGATCACCCATGACAGCATGTTTAATTGCATCAGTTCCATCTTCTGCTCTTACCATAACTGTCATCCTTCCAAATAACTCTCAGACAGAGGCAGTACCAGGAAATGCTGGCAGAGCCTTTCCCTGATCTCCCAGGGGAACAAAATGCTCTTTCCTCTGACTCAATGGCCCCCCAGGATTCCTAGGGTGTAATGTGCTTTAGGATATGGAAGCTGTGCAAGCATCCAGCAATAAGGCCAGCTGAACTGGCCTTTTAGATTAGGGGGTTTCAGGAGCAGGGAGGATGAGCACAGCACTGGAGCCATGGACAGCAGTGGCAAGGAGAGGTCAGGGATTAGTTTTATTACTTCTGTAAGGGCCATTTCTGAATTGCAGGCTGTGCTTTGGGAAGGCCATCCTCCTGCTGGGATACCCATTCAGAGGCAGGATGCCCACGGGCTGAGTGGAATGGGCAGGACAGGAAAACTTAAGCTGTTCATTGGTTTGATTCCTCTTCACTACTTCCCCAGCTCCCGTGTTTTCCTCTTTCTTTTGACACTTTAATCTTTCCATTACAGGCCCAAGACCAACAGGTTCTTTGCTGCTTTCAAAAATCCATGAACAGCACTTACTACAGTTCCTGCTCGAGTCAAACACAGACTTGGCTTACTTCTTTCTTTCTTCCAGTCAATTTTTATTCAGTGTTGTTGCATTTAGTCCTGCCTTTTGCTGTTCTTACCCTCTGCTCTTGTCTGTGGTGACCCATCAAAACTCAGCAGCAAAAGGTCTTTGTTATCTCCATTTCTGCTTCTTGTTGAATTCTGAAATATAATTCATAAAAACCTGCTGCCGGTCAACTTTTAATACTTCTAATTGCCTATCTTCTCTGGTACAATCATGCAGCTTTTTAACATTTCACTTCCCCCCAAGGAAAATGTATCCTCTGCACAGAAATTTGACCTTGAGGTCCCTTTGTCAATGCTGAAGGGAAGGAACCATTCAGATTGTTAGAAATATTATCAACTCAACTGCCCCTAACTTCCCAGTCATGCCCTTTAAAAGCTGGATAGCCTCATTACCTTGCTGTTTTCTTCAGCTTTCTTGGGACAGAGAATTAAGAGTGTTACCTTTAATTAACTTGGCTTTTTTTCGTGTGTGTTCATGTCAGCAATCCTAGTAAAGATTTGGTTTGGCATCCTACATGATCCCTTCCAGGTCTGGCTCCAGTATCCACCAATAGCTCATGGGTTTTATATTATTTCTCTTCTGTAGCACCTGCACTGCTGAAATGTGAACATGAACAAGGGAAAAGGAGCAGCCACAGGAAATTAAATAAATTAGAACCAAACACTGAGAGGGAATCTGAAGAACTCCTCCAAGTATGAATCTAACTGCAAACAAAAGGGGCAGAAGGAGGTCAGTCTTTATAGAGTGTCACAAAAATTTGTGGATTTTCTTCTGCCTTCAGTGGCCAGTAGATCGATGAGTTTTAAGGAGCACGGAGGAGGAGTTTCATCTTACATTTGAAGAAGGGGTTATTTGCCCAGCCTCTGGCAATTGAGAATACAACCAGGTGTAAGATAAGCCATTTGCCAAGTGTGTTTATCTCAGAATATTCTGTGTTTATTTTAGCGTTCTTGTTTTCTATCAGCTTTCTCTTTAATGCTTTATTTAATTTGCTTTACATTGTATCCTTGTTTACTATTTTGAACCTGAGGGTTAGGGCTCTCTTTTTTGCTTCCCTTCATAGCTTTCACTGTCATTTTAATTCCTTCTGTAGTGTATTTGTGACCCCAACTAATATACTGAAGCCCAAATTGTCCTCTAACCTTATTTTGTCAACCTACTTTCCAAGTTACAGTCAAACCCAGCCTTGTTTCTTTGGCTGTCAGCTGATATTCAGATTGAATTAGAAAGCACTCTCATTCCAGATTTAGAAATATATTTCCTCTACTTAATGCAATCTTGTCTATGTCTGGGTAATTAAAATCATCTATTACTACCACTCAGGTTCATTTACATGTTTTATCTTTTAAAATTTATGCAATAATTACATAAAATACTATGTTCCAACGGGCCAGCTGGATGGAGTACAAACAGTGTGGCATATCCTATTATGGAAACATACCTCCAGCAACGAGCAATGACTCGACCACTTCCAGGCTTTGCTGTGATCACAGCTGAATAATCTTCCACACACAGACCAATATATTTTTGTTTACATATCTGCTTCTTTCCTCTAGGACTGTAAAAAAAATCTGAGGGGGCATTCCTGAAGATAAGAACCTGATAAGGAAGGCATTGCCCCATCATCTTCCCCCATCCTAAGTGAGATAAAAATAGAAGTAATGAAAAAAGCCCCCAGTGACCCCAATCTGGGAGACATATAAATGTAGTAGCAAAGTACCCAAAGATGGCAAATGCAACCCCAAGAAAGATCATAATTTTCCCACAACTGTTGTTTGCCCATGTTCCTAAGGTGATCCTCTTCACAATAGGAATATATTTTATTCCATTTGAAGTAATTAACTGCTATTATCAGCTTCAGTGTCTGCTTGCTTTTGAGATCTTCCTATTAAAACAGCCTGTGATGAAATTCTGTGTACACTGCTAACAGTAATTTAAGGGCTGACTTTTTTTTTGTGAGGAGATTTTTGTGAAACTAGGCTATTTCAGCAATCAACATGAAAAGATACTAGAATAATAACATTCTTAAAGGTTCAATTTCCTGGGCATTACAGTTTTATCATGAAATACAATAATTTATTTCAATTTTTAATGAGACCTCCTTGCTCTCCAGCACTAAAATTTAAAAAATATTTTTCCATACATGTAGATAAACTGTAAGTAATTTGATTTGACAAGGCACAAAAGGTAAAACCATCTAAGCAACCTTAATTATCAAGTCACTTGTGAGACAATGCACCATATCTGAAGGGACTGAAAATTTTAAACTTTTCTTGAAAATAAATCAGCAGAGAAGATTATTACAGGTACACTCAGTCTCCTTTCACAGTCCACCCCACTCCATTCATTCAGCTGCACACTCAAATGAAAGAACAGCAAAAGATCTTTTGTATTGAACCATCCAGCTTCTTTGTCAAAATATTAAAAATACTTCACTACAGAATGAGTGACTTTCCAAAGCAGGAAAAACATCTTCCCTGTGGACTTAAACCTCTTCAAGCAGGAAAACACACTGCCTGGGAAGGGGAGCCTATGAGATGCAGAAAGTTTGTACATTGGAGCTGAGGTCAATTTTGTTTCTGAAGGCTGATCCAAGTCACTGCAGATCCATCTGCTGAGAGCAGCACTGGTGGAACATGGCAGCTGGAATGGCTGTGTCTGTTCCACTAACATGTGCTCATGTTTTACCAAAGGGCTGCTAGTTAAAATATGCATCTTTTTCTTCTTCAGCTCCTCTCCTTCAAAGGCACAGCTATTCATCCTCCATTCCTTTTACAAACACGTGATGAATACAGATCCAAATCCTACTGCTTTTCTCGAGATCTGATATTCCTGACATCAAATCTCAAGGATCAAAGTAAAACATTCATTAAGGCTGTCCAGCATTGCCATAATGAAATGGAATATGGTGCTTTAAACATCAAAAACCACCTTTCTCGTGAAGTAAGGGAACATTCACTTCTCTTATTTACCTGATGGCTTAAGATGTTGTCAGAAGTTGTACCAGTCTGGGAAGTGCAAATACTGTTTAAATATCTTAAAATATGAAGGGACAGACTGCTTATTAAGTAGCTGGGGTTTTATTTCCTTACCAAAGTATGCCATCATGCTCTGGGTCCTCAGGGAGTCATCTCCAGGAACCATAAAAAATGCAATTCCTGGAACTAAGGATTTCAATATTTCATCTCTCTAGCATTCAAGAAAACAACCTTTACAATAAATGTAAGCCTGGGTGTTAAGTACCAATTGACACTTGAATACAGCTGAGTTTTTGTGTCATTTTTTATTAAATCTACGCAGGTCATAAATAAATACTTATAAAATGTGGCAGTGTGGAACTGAGGTGAAGTTCAGAAACCTACAACTAATTTTCAAATATACAAATTATTTCATGATATCAATAAATTTCTTTCATATCATAAATTATGAGAAGGGGCAAAGAAATCTTGAACGTTGTATTTTTCTTTTGAATAAACATTTATGGAGAGAATAAGGACAAGGTTTTGCACATACAGACTGTTAGGTATGCAGATAGAGGCCAGTTATAAATATGAGCAGTGACATCTTACAGCAGGGTGTGGGGGGAACATCCTGGGTAATCAATTTAAGCTGACAGTCAGTATCACGAGACACATGATATTAGCTACAGTGGCAGTGTTATCTGGGTGAGAAAAGGGTCAGTTTTCATTAGGAAACCCCATTTTCCAGAGATTTGGAACCTGACACAATAATTGCTAAAACTTGGCATTAGAAAAAGTTTTCCATTCCCTAGCATAATTTCCCCTTGAAGAACTGATGACCAAAACTGAGATGGCTATTTTAGGATGGTTGAAGACAGAATGGAGAGGGGAAAACCCCACCCATTAGAGCAACATCAGGGCTCTGTTTTCTTTCCACTAGCAAAGGGAGCTGCAGACTTCTGAAAACAACAAATGGTTGGAAATTTTTAGCCACAGCCAGCCCATGGTATAGGCAATATAGTGCCCAGCATAAAGGGACTGTGTACTTTGTACCAAAAGAGGTAAAAAACCTGAGCCAAACAAAGAGGGCAAAAGAAGCTGCATCCCCCACTCCTCATCCACAGTTTCCCCTTGTTCCCCTGATTTTTCCTCCCTCTCAAGACCTACTCTGCTGTGGCCACAAAATCACTTCACGCCAATAAATCACTGCACAGGTTGTCCAGATGCCAAATTTTCTGAGGCAGACCTTCATCTCCACTGCTCAGAACCAAAATAGTCTTATCTGTTTTTTAAAGCAGCCTGGATCAAGGCCTGGAGGATTGTAAAAGGACACTGTAAAAGGGCACTACCAGAGAGAAAGTTTGTCACCCAAAGAGTAAAACAAATGTGACAGATGTGATGAGAGAGCAAGAGATAGGAGGAGTGCTGTCCCCAGTGAAGGGCCTATTAATTGCAATATGGGGAGATTAAGTGAGCAGCCAAAAGGTCAGGCAGGAAGACCTGGTCTCATGACACCCCATCCAGTGCCATATCCACTAGACTTTCCTTCCTCCTGAGACACAGCAGAAGGTTTTGGGTTTTTTCCTTCTGAGAAAGGACTGCAGAAATGGATCTGCCTTCACCATGCAGCCCTGCTGCTCACAAAGCTTTCCAAGCTGTCACCAGAGCAAATATACATCATTTACTATTAACTTAGTTCCAAGATGCATTTTTTTTTTACTCTTTATGCTTAGGAGCATTTTTAACTCAGAAATGCTCACTTTAAGAAGTAAATAGACTATTTTCTACTGCCAAAACCTTGAGGCAGTTAAATTTTACTAAGTCTGCTATTGATTATTATCTGCTGAAGGATTTAAGGAGGCCTTGATTAATGAGAAATTTTAAAGATAAGGACATGGTGAGGAAAAGCATCTGCAAGTTCAGAGGGTAAGGTGTATCCAAGGCTCTGAAGCCATTGCAATTGGGCTGTAAAACTGACAAAAGCAGGGTCTTTTAATGAGACTTTTGGCAAATATGTTAATCCCAACCAAAATTTAAAGCAACTTTTTATCAAAACATCAGCATTTCTGGTCCTAGTCCTAAGCAGATCTTGTAAATGTAAAAAGCAGTAAAGAAGTAGGTTCTTCTGGACTTTCCAACAGCTCCTTAAAGTGCTGAAGTTGCTTTGGCTTCTAAAAATGAACAGAAGGATCCAGGATATTTTGTTCCAAGCAGTTTGTTCAGCCCTGTCCTTACATTATTGGGCTGCTGTCCTCGGCTGCTGAGCTGAATCCTGCTCCAGACTGGTGCCACTATTCTCCCCTTGGATACTTCAGCTGAAACTCATCCAGCTGGAATTTAGAAATAGAATACGGAAAAAAGTGAGGGTTTTTTTAGTTTGTTTTTTTTTTTNTTTGTTTGTTTGGTTTTTTTTAGTTGTTTTTTTTTTCCTCTCTATCATCTGCATAAAATCGAGTTCATTCCCTTTGAAAAGAGAACATGGAGATATAGTCTGATGTTGGAGGGAGTGGGAAAAAAACCCTCATTCACATCCTCTAATATTATAAACAGGACTGAGTGTGATTAGATAATGATTCAAAAAAAGTAATTCATAAAGACACTGACACGTGTTGAAAGGTCAATGCTTAGCTTTCCACTTGTGCCCAAAATTCTGGCCAAAGTACTGGAATTCGTCACCACCTCAGCAATTAGAGACTTGCTCCACCACTTAAGTAGACAGGGAAAGAAGCAGGAAAAAACTGCAGGAAGACCTTACATTTTTGAGATGCCATGGAATTGTTGAGTTGCCTCACCCAAGTTTCCTTAGAACTGCAAAGAGCAGAAAAGTTCAACTGACAGATGATTTCTTTTCCCTGTGTTAAGCCTCCAATATGTTCTTTGTCTTGATTCAGGCAAGAGCTGTGCAAGGCTACTAGCATGGCTTGTAATATTCTCTGAACTTCTGAATTTTAAACAGGAATTAGTGACCAAGATTGTCAGGCATTGTAAGGATTTGAAATTTAGCAAACGTCACTTGGTGACAATAAAGTTCACTAATATGTTCAGCCTTTTTTCACACTATTTAATATGGAGATAAGCTTCAGCTGGGAGATGTATATACTGTTAATAACACTGCTAGGGAGTGGTTAGGGGACAAAAATCTAAAAGATATGCCCACAGAAACGAATTATGCTGTTCAATTAATGGTTCTGGACCAGTTCTCATTTGGTTTAAAATCAGCATCACCCCCTAGAGTTACATCAGATTCAGACCCAGCCCCAAATCCCTTTTCCTTCACTTGATGAATCACTTCTGTTCTTAGTCTTCACAACAGCAGCAGTTCATTTATTTTGCTAGATCTGTTGTTATTTACCTGTGAAACCAGGGCTTCCTCAATCTCTGTTACCATAACGGTGTCACATTAACACACTTTTTAAAATGTAAATTGATTTGTTTTGATTGATTTTGTCTGACCTTTAAAAATGAATGAGAGTATTTCAATGGTGTAATAAACCACGTTCAGGGAGTCTAAACACTGTAAAATACAACAAATGTGGATAGATTTGCTTAATAGAGCAGAAAACTTAGAAAGAGGTCTCTGGGCTGACAACCAGAAGTTTTGCAGGCTCTTAGAGTTCAGAAGACTGCAAAAACAGGGGAAAATCCCCTGCAGTTCTGCACAGTTGTTTTGCAGTGTGTTTTAGGGACACATAAGCAGTGCCAGAAGGGCACATTCTCTGCTCTGAAGATAAGCAGGTCATTCCCATGCATGGTGGATGCTTCCAGAAGCAAAGGAAAACCACTCTGCTGGAGAACCTGGCCCCTGCTCTACATTTCCTGTCACCCTCCATTTCCTCTATAAAGCCAGAGGTAGTGAAACCTCACAGAACAGAAAAGAAAGGAAAATACAGAGCTAATTAAAATTATTGAAATATTTTCCATGGCAGAGAGAAAATACAAGAAAGAGCTTTGCAACTAATAAACACACTGCCTTATCTTTTCAAACATGATAAAAGAGAAAGTAGGCAATAAAAGGTACAGAGTGCACAAAACAGTAACAGCCAAGTGTGAGTGTGTAAAAGGAAGTGGAGCCAGGGGATTTCAGGTTATTAAGGAAGAAAAAAACAGAAATGCTGTGAAGGAGATAGGCCACCAATCTTCATTTTGATTCTGAGCAAAACTCTGGAACAAGCTGTCCCCTGGAAGATAAGAGTGGATACACAGCCCATGCTGTAGATTTGTCATGAGCCAGCTGTGTCACATCTGTCCAACTTTCTTTGAGCAGATTGAGGGCTGTGTGAGTGAGGGAGAAGCAACAGGCATATTTGACCTGAATAAGGCTTTTGACACTAGACATTCTCATTAGCAAGCTAGGTAAATGCTCTCTTAATGAAATTGGTATGAGAGAGCTGAAAAAGTGATTGGAAATCTATACATACCAAGTACTTATCAATGGTTCGTTATCCAAATGGAAGGGTGTATTGAGTGACATTCTGCAGGAGTCTGTCCTAAGTCTGCATTTATTCAATATTTTCATTAACAGGGATGATGGAATAGGAAGTATGTTTATTAAATTTGCAGAGGATATGGAGCAAGAAGGGACTACAGGCTCATTGAAAATTCAAAATGAACTCGTCTATTGAAGGGACATTCTGAAAATTAGCAGGAAGATGAATGGAATGAAGTTTGTTAGGGAGAAAAAGCAAAGTAAATAATATTTGGACAGGAATGACCAACTGCACCTATCTATACAGGGTGGAAATGGGCTTGGCAATAATTTTATGCACAAAGACCTTGGGGTTATAGCGGACCAAAGGTGGCCATGAGCCAGTGATTTCATTTCTAGTCCAGGCAGGAGTGCTGCAAGAAAGCACATCAAGTAATTAATGACTCAGAACTAAGAAAGGTTCCGTGAGATTTTTGTTTTATTAGAGCACAGTATGCTGAGAAAGATGCTGTCCAAAAAACAGCAGCAAGAGTGGTCACAATCTACACTAACCCAACCAGTTGTGTGTGAGCAAAGAACTGGGGCCCTTTGTGTTACTGAAAAAGAACTTCAGCACTTAAGGAGACCACGGGCTGTCAGAGATAGAGATATGATAAGATATGGTCTGCTTTACATGTCCATGATGGCTGGAACCAGAAATAATGAGACTAATTTTTAGATGAGGAAACTTCCTGTTAGACACAAGGGAAATTTTAATGGTAAGGACAAACAAGCTCTCAAATCTCTCTCATATTGTCTGGCAATGTTATCGAATCTTCAAAATAATGTTTATAGCTAAGTTAGAAAATCAAGAGTTAAAAATAATGCAACTATGGATGATTTGCTCAGGGCATTAGGTGATGAACCTTCCCTTCCAGTTCTGTGATTTTATCAAATGAAGTTATAGACATTCTAAAGAGGTGGGGCTGAGCTAAAGGAAATTACAATATCTGGAGATGTAATTTGGGTGAGTTGAGTGCTCTCTCACGCTGGAATTCAAAGAACTGGACTATGAAATTTTGAGAACAAATATCAAAACGAGGTAATGCATCTTTATGATTGGGAGTCTCTATTTGTAAAGAAAGAGGGAGTGAGGAATGAAAATAGAGGCCATACATTCTGATCTAGTTTGTAAAACACTTAAGAATAAATTCTGAAGGGAAGAAAACCAAAATGAAACATAGAAAAAGTTTTATTTAAGGTTAGTTTTTTCAAACCCAGACTTCTCATTCAGTAAGTCTTTTCCTTAGGATAAAATGTCCCCCCAGCTCAGTACCTGGGAAATTAATAGTTAAACTGAGCAAACCAGAGATGAAAGCAAATCATTTAATTAGTGAGGAACTGACTGAAGGGGATCTGGCAATGGATTAGAGGAAGTTTTTAGGGAAGCTCCAGGAGGATAAGTCTTGGGACCACTTTTCACTAGGTGGTCTGTCTCTAAAAGCGTAAGTCTTTGCTGATGACACAGAGTTGAGAGGTGTCACTAAGACACTGGAAAACAAAGAAAGAATTGTAGTGCTATGAAAAATGCTAGAAATGTAATGTGGTTTCATAGCCAAGGTGCATGTCACACACATGGAGACTGATGAGAGAGCTGATTAGAGAGTTCATGAGCTGGACACAGCAAAGAGGAAAATGCTCAGGGATTTCAGAAGAAAAAAAACATTCTTCAATGAGTCATTAATGTGTTGTGAACTGAGTAAGAAGAGCAGCTGAAATAATAGATGGTATCTCTTAAGATATTCCCAACATTAAGGAGGAAGTATGAGTGCCATTGTGCAAGGCACTGACAAGAACTCAGTCTGAAGACTGGATTTAAGGAGTGGATGCACTGATTGGTCAGATAAAGGAGAACATACTTTATGAGAGGAGATTGAAAGTCTTACTCTTCATTTTGCACATTTATATAAATGAAAACAGAATAGTAAAGGGAGTAAATTCACAGTCAGAGAGATACTGAGGCCAGAAGCATGGTGATGCAAATTCCAGAGAAAAGGGTGGTTTTAGCTAAAGGACGATGCTAACACAAGACCAATGAACCATGAACAATTTTATTTTTGCTACTATTAGGAGGCTTTCACCTCTGTAACACCATGCTGATATTGGCTGCTGTGTGGACCTGCTGTTGAGTTTACTTAGAATTTGATCTTTTTCTGAGCAAGGATTCTAAACTGTGTTATATTTTGGGATGGCAAAGTCTGCTTTCCCTTTTCACGTCACAACTTTGTGCTTCCCCAAGCTTTTCCTTATGTGGCTAGAATAAACAAATGTGAAGAAATTTTGAGATGTGAGGCTTTGAAACAATGATGTGGTGATACTGTGGTTAAGGGCCACACAAGTTTCCTTCTTTTCAGTGAGTATGAAATTCCTTCTTACCCTGACAGTCTCTCAAATCTGAATTCCCTAAGCACTGGAAGGAGGTGGCCTAGACCCTATAACAGTGGGCTTTGGGCCTGGGGGTCTCAGGGCAGCTGGACTTACCAAGAGAGGGAACATCAAACATCACAGCCTTCCTTCCCTTCCTGTCCCAGTGTAAGATGTTTGTCATGAGCAGCCTTGTGCAAAAGCAGCTATTCTCAAATTAGGGAGAATGGGATAATGTGTCACTTAAAAGCCAGATGGCATTCAAAATGCCAATCAGAGCAAGCCCTGATTTCTGCTAATGTACTGTCATACATTGCCATATGCACAAGTACCAGTCTAGATTTCCTCCACAAACTGATCATGAGCTATTTCCTGTTAATTATTTAGGGTATGTAGCTGATTACCTAAGAACAGCCCTCACTGCTCAATTAGACATCACAGATACAAGAAGAATAAGCAATACAAAGCAAGCACCTAACATAATAACCAGCTTATGTTCTACTTCACTTATTAATATGTTTCCACATGTAAAGGCAAACATTATTATTGCTAAGAGAATAAGTATTCCAGAGCAGTAATACCAAGCAAACAGACTTGTGGCACACATGCTCAGCAATGTCAAATAAGAAGGGATTTGATCATGGTCAAACTGAGCTGTTGGCCAGAAATCCAGGCAACGTTTATTTTGGAAGCTTTCTAGCTGCTGTCCCGCTGGGTCCACTTTATGATAAGTGTCTCTAATATGTGGCAGTGCTGGTCAAACACCAGAAATAATCTGTTTGCTCTTTCCAAAAATTCCAGCCAGCTGGTCAGAGAATAAAGGAATTTAATAATGAGAAGATTCATAATTTCCCTCTGTCTTCTGTATGGAAATATTTGGCTGCATTTAATTCTTTCTTATTTTGTACTATGCCATCAACATATATTTTGATTTTGAATATAAATTATGAACCTTTAATGTAACAATGGCACAAAAAATATTTCGCCTATTGTGCTTAACCTAGAGATGTTAGAAAGAAAGTCTTCAGAGTAACAGATATTAAGTTTTCAAATTATATCTCTAGGTAAGAAACATGGGAATCCTCAATGTCTTGAGGACTTCAGAGATTTCATAGTGCATATGTCAACAGCATGACAGCATAGGAACATCCACAGCAAGTCAAAATAAAAATCCACCCTGTCCAATTGTGTCTTCAGGAATGGCCAGGACTAGATGCTAAGGCAAGAAACAGGACAGTTGTAAGCTGATCTAAACCCTCCACATCAGCATCAATCAAAGTAAATAGGCTGGGAACAGCAAATGAGATAAATGGAAAAAGTAGTGAGAGACGATCAAAACTAAAAGAAGTCCAAAAAAAAGGAAAAAAAATACAAAGAAATGGAAAAGAACAGAAGAAAACATAAAAAATTTGAAAAGCCAAGATCGGCCTACACACCTTAAACTACATCATGCAAACCCCCCTCTATATATGCTCTGTCCAGCATTTTTTTTTTAATTCTATTAAAAAAACTCCAACTCCTTATGATATTCCAGTGAGCACCCCAGGGGCCTATTAGCAACCTCCCCAAATTCACTTCAAGGCAATACTCCTGTAACTGAAATCAGCTGTCTCATTGCTTCTGTGCAAGCCAGCACACTTGGATTCAATCAGAACACTATTTGCTCAGAAAGATGGGAAAATAGGGTTATTGCTCCTGAAGCCTGTAGCAAGGCTCTCAGACTCCCAGAACTTAAAGCCAGGAGCACAAAACTGGCTCACCTCCTACACAGGTTCCAGATACTATTTGCATCCCTCTGCTAAATCCTATACTCAGCAAAGGCATCCAGGTTTCTCCTGATGCAGTGGACACCCTATTTGCCATAGTAGCTCATCATTGCTGTATCATCCTTAGGTTATTGCCCTGATTCTACCCTGTCCTGTCTGGCTTGCCAGTGTTATCTTTAAGTCACAGATATCAGAAGGATACCTTGTCCTTAGTGTTAGCCTGACCACTGCCAGAAGTAGAGGTAAAAGCATCCCTTTGCTCCTACCTCTCTCCTCCTGAGCCATGGCTCCTCTTAGACCTTTTTGCCACTGCAGCAGAATCATCCACAGTTTTCCTTTGTCAAGGGATTTTTAAACCCTGTCCATCATGAGATCTGGATTTATGACAGAGTTCAATGCCAGTTGGCTTCAATGGTCATTGAATTGCACTCTGGAGGATTTCTGAGATACAAACAGCAGAATGAATTGGAGTGCAGCATCCCTAGAGATTGGCCCTAAGACAGTCTTGTGTCTTCCCTTGGCTGCAAAGCTGCACAATGGACGACTAATTTGCACTACTGTGGGAGGACTGTATTTCAGTAATCAAGTTTTCAGCTTTAAAAAGCCAGGCTTTCACCTTGGCTTCAGAAGAGAAAAAAATTAAATGGTGAAATATTTCCATTCAAATCATCAGTACCTATGTATAAAAGAAAAAATTGTATTTCACTCTCAGGAAAGGCAAAAGGAGAAAGTCTGGTCTGGAACCTGCTGAGTTTCCCCAGCCAAGAGAGCAGAAATAGAAGATGTAGGCACAGAGACTTTGCAACTCTGCAAATGCCTTGTGAGGAGTTATTGAAGGAAAGGATTTTGTGAGAAAACTGGAATCTGCTCATTATGAGCTAAGTAAAAGCTTCTTCAGCTGCAGCCAACTGCAGTTTAATTTAAACTGCATTCACACTGACAAAAGCATAGTGGCTAAATTGCTTGCACTAATCATACCCTGCCTGTGTACTTTGCTTACAGATGGTCATTAATATCATAATGATGACCTGTGACAGGCAGGCTGCAGTGTGTGTAACTATCCTATTTAGCTTAGCCAGGATGAATTGTCCAGCTGTAATTCAGCACTGGATAAGTGGGGAGTTTAAAGAGAGCAGTGATGTGAGCTGCACTCTGCGTGAGAAGACAACAGGCAGCTCAAGATGACTCTGCTAAACAGGCTGTTTTCTACTTGTCTGTCTTCAC
>WBNO01023792.1:0-55850 GCA_013400575.1 Peucedramus taeniatus
TGAGGTTTGAGGGGTAGGAACTTGGCGTTGCTTTTATTGGTACTGCTTTGGTTAGATTTTAGAGCTGTTAGATTTTTAAGTTTGCTTTTTCGCTGCCCATATGCAGAGAGGTTCTGGCCTCCCCCTGGGCTTAGTGAGAAGGTGGCTTGCTCCTAGCTGCTGAGAGGTAGCTGTGCTACATGGCAATACCATTTTTTCAGGCAGGCTTGTTTACTAATGTTCCTATGGTATAACACTCCTGCATGCTTCTCATCTCTGTGGTTTGCTTGGCAGATTCCTTCTAGGGGCTTTTCCCACACTCTACCTCTGTGTTTGACGTTTGCAGGAGCTCTTGATAGAGTAATTCTCAGACCCACCCATGGAGGTAGGGGCGGGGGAAGGGCCATGCCCACTAGAGGTGAGCCTGAGTTCCCTGGAGGCTGGCTTGAGGGCAGGGCCCTGCCCCCGATACAAACTGGACTGGGGGTGTAGGTACGTCCTCCTTTGGAGGTGAGGCCAAGTACCGGCAGCCAGCCAGGGTCTATGTACAAATCACAAACGGGACAGGACTGCTGAGGAACACATCTCAGGCTGTTTGTTTTACAGCATCAGCCTCATTACATGGTTTTGACAATGGGAAGATGCCAGCAGCAGACAAAGAACTTAATGTTACAACTTACTTTAGAAGTTTTTTGACCAATCACACAAAGCAAAAGCATATTGACAGTTCTATCCAACCACTGTAAGCACACGTACCTTTAGTTAAACAATTCTTGCTTATTTTGCATAAATACCTGCTTGTAAGCCTTAAAACACAATGCACAGAGCTCCATTATTAAGCTTAGAACTTCCTAATATCTTGCTAGATATACTTTTCTGTAGCTTAGGGAGTTATTCTATCCAAGCGTTGATACACAGACCATTGTTCCATTGTTCTATTTGTCCTTACTTTTCTACTTCTTATATAATTTTTCTGCTGACAAATCTTATGGCTACTGCTTAGCTCTAATCACAGTTCTGGTGTTTCTGAGGCCTGCCTTTTGCAGCTTTCCCAAAAGCCTCTGATTTTAAGGATTCCCACAGCCAAGCTCCACGGAGTTGGGAGTGTATCTTTGGGGCCGGGCCACTCGGCTTCAGAAGGAGGTGGTTTGGTGTTTCTATGGTGATGGGAGGTGCAGGCAGCCCCAGTGGTGGGTAGATGGTCTTGGGAGCAGCATGGACTTGAGTCGTGGTCACAGGCTGTCCAGGTGAAATGGCAGCACAGTCCGAGCTCTTGCAGCAGCCCTGCAGTGCAGTTATGGGCGCTGAGTGCTCCAGTGATGCACAGCATCTGCAGGGTGCAGGCATTGGACACTCTGGTGCTGCACAGCATCAGCAGGGTGCAGGCATTGGACACTCTGGTGCTGCACAGCATCTGCATGGTGCAGGCACTGGACACTCTGGTGCTGCACAGCATCTGCGGGGTGCAGGCACTGGACACTCTGGTGCTGCACAGCATCTGCAGGGTGCAGGCACTGGACACTCTGGTGCTGCACAGCATCCGTGGGGTGCAGGCACTGGACACTCTGGTGCTGCACAGCATCTGCAGGGTGCAGGCACTGGACACTCTGGTGCTGCACAGCATCTGCAGGGTGCAGGCACTGGACACTCTGGTGCTGCACAGCATCCGTGGGGTGCAGGCATTGGACACTCTGGTGCTGCACAGCATCTGTGGGGTGCAAGCACAGGGTGTTCCGGTGCCACACAGCATCCCGGCGTGGGCACATCCTCGCCACCAGCTGTGGCTCTGCCTGCTGCCAGGACCTCACTGCTCCCCTCCGTCTTGCTGCACGCTGGAGCCCTGCCATGAAGGGGGTTGTGGAAAACAGCTCACCAGGGAACGGCGTCGGCTTGGGGGGTGAATTTGGGGCGGCTCAGCCACACGGAGCGGCATGGCTATACGCAGAGGCCATTTTGCCTGGCCACGTGTTGTGCAGTCTTGGAAGGGCGTCCATCCCCTCCAATAATTCATCTAGTGCCTCGGTATTTAACAGTCCTATTAAATCCAAGATGAGTTTCCGTGGATTTATAACTCTTATTGCATTTTCGTCACCTCTGAAGGCTACTTGAATTATAAATTGACCAGTTCGTGCCCAGGTATTAAGGTTAAAAACATGTTCTTTAGTTGTGTCTAATCCGTGGGGTTTAGCCCACGTTATAAATGCTAATAATGCTTTTTCATCATAATCTATGGCCCATTCCTCAAGTGGACATTTCCATACCTTTAGTACTGGGTGGTCTTGCACAGAAACAAAGCCTCCCATATCTTCAGCGGGGTTTTTCTTCTATTTTCAGTTCCTCCTGTTTTTTGTTTTACACAGTCCTTTGGCTGTGATTTTTGCAGCCTTTGCTGCAGGGTGGGCTCTACTCATCTCTGTTTTTTTGCAGCTTTTCACTGTGGGGACAGGCTCTGCAGGCACTGCCCTGTGTCTCCCTCTGCTCTGGCCGCAGGACAATTCTTGGACTGTTCTTCCTCACAACTGGGGGTACCACATGTTACCATGGTGGTCGAGCATCAGGAGACAGACACACCCAACAGGCCTCCATTGGTCATCAGCAAACAGCGTGTTTTATTGTTCAGAGCTTATTTTATAGGCAATTCAAAACTCCCAGGTCTAGACAGCTCAGTGGTCTCATCTTTACACCCCCAAGGTCCTGAACCAGTGAAATGTTTGCACCTTAGGAAGGATGTTATTGGGTGAAGCCCCTGTCAGTCAGCCCAGGGGCTGGTTGATGGAACCGGGCTGGGTTTCTTATTTATGGTAACAGCCTGAGCCCTGAGCACCTTCACTGGCGTGCTGGAAGCAGTGAGATGTAAGCCATCAAGTAGTTTAGCAAGACGGGCAAAGCTCACAGCCAGTTTCTGTGCTGGTAGAGCTGATTTCGTCACTTCTTGCAGCAAAGGAAGCAAAAGCAGAGCAACAGCAGAGCCTGTATCTCAATTTGACCGTCTTGGTGGCTGCCTTTTGCCAGTGTAGTGTAGGGACAACCTGTGTGATAGATGAGTAATGTGATGGTTGACTCACAATTAAAAGGCAAATATCATGTATACATGATAAGAGAAGTTTTATAGATTTATAGTATGTTTTACTCCTCTGTGTTGTTATCATGGGGTGACCTGGGTAGTCGGGACATTTGGGAGGGCTGGCTTTTTACTATGGCAGCACCTGACCTCCAGTCAAGATCTGAGGAAGTAAACTCCACCACTGGACAGCGAAGAAGGAGCCAATGGACAGAACTTTGGGAGGGGCTAAAGGGTTAAAAGGTGAAGCCTCCATTGTGTGGATGAGGAAGTGGGAAAGATCCTCTGCTCCCGGCACCGTAGTATTTTCTCTATACAGTCTTCTGTTGTATTTTTGATAAGGTTTTAATAAACCTTTTAAATTTTTCAGAAGTGAATATCATTTCTCACCACCTGCATGGCCATATTCTCTCCTCCACTCATCCTGCAGACAAACAAGAGGATTCTCTCCAAAGATCTATTTGGCAGCTTCCAATGGCTCCAACTTTTTTAGCAGAGAAGAGGAGGGGGATGTGTGAGTATGGAAACCCCACCCTGAGCAGTTTGTACAGTAATAGCAGGGAGTGTTTGTGATAGTAGCCAAAAAACCTATTTTCCTGGGGTGTGGGAGTGTGTGGGAGCAAGTCAAAAATCAATAATACCCAGAAACATAACAACAATTAGCACACATATACAATTAAGCCTCTCTGCCTAAAATATCAGCTCAGAGCACTATCAGCTCAGAGGATTTACCTACTTATTCTTCCTACTAAAAATAAACAGATTAAAGTCACAAACCTACTATGTGAGTAGGTGGGGGAAAAAACATCACATGTGGAGCGTAGTCTGTCATATAAATTCCTCTGTGACGTGTTCAAGCTTCCTTCCCATCTCACCCTCCTTGCAGCAGTTCAGATTGAGTTGCTAGACAATTCTTGTCAGCTAATACCAGGAGAGTGGGTATGCTTTGTGTCTATGTTGTTATTAATTGTCCATAGCTACTTCAGCTACATTTCCAGGCAAAAGTTACCAGAAAATCTTACCTTATTTTGGGGTGGGAAAGTCTGTGTTGTGTTGTGACTGCTGAAGGGAATACAGACAAAACACCCTTTCAGTGAGAAAATAGCAGAACATTTGTGAAGACATCAGGAATGTGGAACTCTTCCTTTCTTCCCAACTGAATCTTCTACACCAGAACCGCAGTCAGATCCTTCCCCAGCTTTCCTTTTGACCTTGTTAATTCTAGGATGTGTCAGTGTTCTCTGCTGGGTCTGGCTGGGAGAGGGGTCTGTGCTACTGTGCAGGCAGGCAGGCAGGTCCTGAGACCTACCTTGTAATGCCCTGTAAGCACACTCATCTCTTGGGAAGCTACTGCTTCTGCCTCGTGTGTCATGGCATAGATGGGAGCAGTGTGTGCCTGCAGAGGCCCTGAGGGGCTTTGCCTGGTTTAGGGAGACACAAGAAGCTTCCCTCAAAAGGCTGTTGGACCCCACTGGCTCCTTTCCCTGTTCCTATGTCCCTGAACCACTCCCTCCCTATTCCCTGATTGGCCCTCATCTTCGTACTGCCCTGAGACCAGGGTCACTCCCTACCCTTGGGATCGGAGTAACCTGGGCCCTCGACATGTGTGTGTGCACAGGACTCTGAGCATCTCACCGCGCGGCTGGATTTAACATCTGTGGATATTATGCAAAGGCTTCTTTTGCTTCTTTGCCCTGGACTTCACTACCAGCAATTCAAACTGCAACGTATGCCCTTCTCAGACATTGCTGGTTCAATGCATGGATAGCTTGAGCACTCAGCCGTGTATTCCAAGATCCTCCCAGACTGTCTTCCCAAGGACCAAGCGATCCCAACTCTGGTATCACCCAGCAACCCTCTGGTAGAACAGTGGTCATTGGTCTTAGTAGAAACAGGACACAAAACCTGAGTAAAACACAGATGTGCTGGGTACAGGCCAGGAAGATGGGTACCCAAGTTCAAGAAAGAAACCAAAAACCTCTTGCAAATTAATCTGATGTTCTTGAAAAACTGAGAGTATACATTTATTTCAGAAACTTAATAGGAAACTAAAGCTACATTAAATGCAGAGGATCCCTTACTTTATCTGAGTTGTCTACCTAAGTATCTACACCTGGGAAAAACCACCTCAACCAGAGCCCTGCTGAGAGGCACTTTAGCTTCTTCCTCACACATACATGCAGGTTTTCTTGCTGAGGAAACCAGCTCAAGAAGAGTAGAGGAAGGGGTGAAACTCGGTCTCCTTCCTACACACATTTAGGAGCAAGAAATGCTGCCTGTTCCTGCTGTTTTGCTGTTTCCCAATGCCCATCTCACACTCCAGCCATTTCAGGATGCATGTAATAAGTGACCTTCTGCCAAAAATCCCATTTCCTTCCACACTTTTCCAGGTATGGATTTCAGGAGCAAGCTTGGGCATCCAGGCATTAACTAACTTATACTTAGAAGTATAATCTTCTGTTGGATCCCTGCTTCATTCAGGATGTAAATTATTCTGCTCTTTGTCCCCAAGGGGATTATTAAAAGCACTGCCTTGGTGCACCCATACAACCTGCACAGGACAGCAACTGGGTGGAAGGCCAAATTATACAGCATGAATTGTTAGCCAGTGTCTCCTGGATGAAGGTTATGAGGCTTTTCACTTGCTTTGCATACTTTGAATATTTTGTGGTTGTTACATTCTCTTTTCTTAAGTGTCCCATACAGGACCACTGTTTGCTTTTGGTTTTGTTTATTATTTTTGGTGGGTTCTTTTTTTTTTTTTTTTTTTGGTTTGGGTTTTTTTGGTTTTTTTTTTTTTTTTTTTTTTTTTTTTTTTTTTTTTTTTTTTTTTTTTTTTTTTTTTTTTTTTTTTTTTTTTTTTGGTTTGGGTTTGTTTTGTTTTTTTTTTTTTTTTTGTTGTTGTTGTTGTTGTTGTTGTTGTTGTTGTTGTTGTTGTGTTGTTTTTTTTTTTTTTAAGGTTGTTGTTTCGTTGGTTGGTTTTGTTTTTTTTTTCCCCTGAGGAGAAAAATTATTTGTGGATTCTTTCACTTGCAGAAAGAACATAGGCAACCAATCTTTTGATTTAAAACTAAAATGAAAAATCTATCCTGAAGAAAAAGGCTTTGAATAATATCTTTCAGACCAACTCCAAGAAAGGCAAACAGGTCTCCCTATTTTTTAAGTGATCCAAGGCCCTGAACATCTGTCCCAAAATATTCAGGCTCCAGGCTGCCAGCAAAAGAAGGACTGGAGATTAGGAGCTTGACCTTTCTGAAGAAACTGTACTTGGCCAAAAACCACTTTGGCTCAAAGGCTCGCTGGGGGATGGACAAAGTTTCAGCCCAGAGCAGAAACTGATGCCAGTAGTCTGCTCAGATGCAACATTTTAACTGGAAATTTATTGAGGGGGTTTTGTTTGTTTTGTTTTTCTATTGCTTCTCTTTGCAAAGTTGAAACTTGTTCAGTAACACTCTGTTTTAGTCTTTTATATGGATTATCAGACACTTAAGGAAATCAAATAAACAAACAAACAACATAAGTTCAGAGTAAGCAAGTTTGTAATGAAAGGTGGACTGGTGACCTCTTGACAAACCTTTAGCTGAGATTTTGGCAGAATTAAAAATAAAGAGCTATTTTCCTTATTTGCCACCAGCATTTTTCAGTTTCCACCAGCTTCACTGGGCACCAAATGGGCACTAAATGTTATTTCCAGCACATGCATGGTGTATGACTCCCCTGACAAGGCTGTGTTTGTGGAAAGTATTGTACCTCGTGGTCTTTAACTAAACACAGGTGAAGATCACACAGGTGAGTTTATTCGTAAATTATTACTCCAGCTGTCACCATTGAACAGAAAGATAAACAGAACTAATAAAGTAATGAACCTTAAAAAATCCTCCCAAGACTTCAGCCTATCTATAATTTACACAGTGATTTAACAGAAACTGCAGGGGCAAGGAATATGGGGCTCTGAAGGCAGTTATTGGCTTTCATAATAGGGTTGGCAGATGTCTCTCCATATGTCTCAGTTAAGGTCTATCTAAAAGCACCACTAAGTCTGTCTGATAGCAAAAGAGGTGTCATTGAGCTCAGGGTCAGGACCTCAGAGTTGCAGTGTCTGACTTTCTCTATAGTTTTAAGTTGCTTATTTAAAACCAAACTTTGTTTCCTGGTCCAGCTCAGATGTAACTAAGTGCAACCCACCCCTCTGACCTTGTGAAATTTCCATTATTTATGTCTTATGGGATTAACTTCAGCATAGGACACAAAACTGTCTCCTAAGCTAAATCTTATAAACTCTATAATTTCTTTCATGCCTAATCCACTCCCATGTCTCACACCACCCTTGAATCCCACCCAAATTAAAGGAATGGTTTTCTTTACCCAAAACCCCTAGTCCCAAAGAGGACTCATATCTGTGATAATATGTCTATGTGATCATACCAAGTTTATGTTCTTTTCTGTTTTACAGTAGTGGAGAGAATTTGCTCAGGGGCTTCAGTCTACAAAACACCCCAGCTGGAACCTCTAGTCTGCATTAGCATTCAGAGTGAAGGCAAAGGTGCTGAAGAATAATAGCAAGATGATTGTTCCCTTAGTGTAGTGCTCTCAAAGAAATGCTGGGCAGGACAAGAGCTGCTTTGCCAGGGAACGAGCTGAGATTCACAGCTAGAGGGGATTGACTCACATATAGAAATTGAAGGGCTGAATAGAGTCTGAAATGGAATAAAATTAAAATTCATTGGCCTTTTTTTGGAGGGGAAATTAATTTCTGTTCAGGCTGAGTGGAATAAGTGGGTTGGAATAATGCTAAGATGTGACTGTTGACTATATTAATCAGTGTATTGGGTCAGTTGGGAAATACTGGCTCTGCTTAAATGACATAAATGCGGAAAATTAATTCAGGGTTCTTGTTAAGCAGCAGAGGGAGACAGTCAGTGATGTATCACACCTTTATCTGTGCACACCAATGTAATTTGACCAATGGGTAAGTAACCATGCAAAGTGAGTCCAGAGAATGCCACAAGGATGCTCCAAGGACTGGAGCTCCTCTGCTCTGGAGACAGGTTGGGAGAGCTGGGGCTGTTCAGCCTGGAAAAGAAGATGGCTCTGGAGAGAACTTAGAGTCCCTGGGAGTGCCTAAAGGGGCTCCAAGGGAGCTGAAGAAAGACTTTAGGCGATGGACTGGAGTGACAGGACAAGGGGGAATGGCTTCCTGCTGCCAGAGGGCAGAGTTAGATGGGCTATTGGGAAGAAATTCTTGGCTGTGAGGGTGTTGAGGCCCTGGCACAGGTTGTCCGGAGAAGCTGTGGCTGTCCCATCCCTGGAAATGTTCAAGGGCAGGTTGGGCATGTCTTGGAGCAACCTGGTCTAGTGGAAGGTTTCCCTGCCCATGGGAGGGAGTTTGGAACCAAAGATCTTTTAGATCCTTTCCAACCCAAACCACTGCTATTTTATGATGAATATTTCTAATTCATGTCCAATGCTTTAG
Source organism: Peucedramus taeniatus (assembly GCA_013400575.1). NCBI lineage: Eukaryota > Metazoa > Chordata > Aves > Passeriformes > Fringillidae > Peucedramus > Peucedramus taeniatus. Next base: position 8,514 of record WBNO01023792.1, read on the forward strand.
GTTTTTGTTTCTAGACCAGTGGTTGCTCTTTCCCTTTTTCCTCAGATTCATACTGTACAGTCCATGGGACTCAAAGTTTTTCCTGAAGTAAAAGTGGTGAAGCATCAAAGGAAAGTGGTGCAGTTATTAGTCCTCCTGACCCAGTCTGTAAGAAATGCAATCAATATTGCATTGTCCTGCATGTGATCCAATGTGGATATGTGATAGAAATAACTACTAATGACTAAGCAGATTGGTTGCTTCCTCTGCTGCACCAGGAAACTAGTACAACAAAAGGTTCATTGGCATTTACTAAAATCTTGGTTATCCTGGAGTTTTCTTTCCCAGCATATCCAGGAACTGTGAACAACACAGAATTGTTGTGGCCATTAAAAGTTGGGCATTGGGTACTTACTGAATTCTCTGCCTAACTGCCTCCTGCTCCATCAGTACAGATCAAAGCTGCCGATTGCCTTTGCACAGAAGATTACTCTTGACCTGTCACTTTTCTTAGCACCATTTCATTTGCTTTATTCCCTATAAATGCTGCATGCATCTCACAGCAAATAACATAGGTATCTGCGTGCCCCATTACATAAGGCACTGGCTTTTTCTCTCCAGCCCTTTAGTCCTATCTCACCATTGTAAAGCCTTATGAGCTTCTTTTTCTCTCTCTTGCAGTGTTTGTTTTTGGCCTGGAATAGCTGGGGAATTTCCACTTAAAAATTATTTATCACGAAGCCTACATGGTGATTTGTAAATGTCACAGTCTTTTAATCTAAAAGACAAGTCTTATCTGGTGTGTGGGAAAAATGTATAGGGGTTGCTGGTCAACACATTTTTTTTTGTCCTTTCTCAAAGTCACTCCTGACTCTAGGGCTTTATGCAAAATGTTGAATTTCATAGAATTATAGAGTGGTTTGTGTTGGAAAAGACATTAAAGACCATCTAGTCCAACCCCTCTGCCATGGGCAGGGGCACCAGGTTGCTCCAAGCCCTATTTAGCCTGGCCTTGAACACTTCCAGGAGGGGAACAGCCACAGCTTCACTGGACAACCTGTACCAGGGCCTCACCACCCTCACAGGGAAGAATTTCATCATATAAGCTCCTTTTCAATTCCCTGTAAGGACAAGAAGGAGGATCAGTGGGGGCCCAGAGGGATTTGACTATCTCAAAATACATCAAAACAACATTGCTGGGGGGCAGGTGGGTGGCATAAATTTGTAGCTTTACCTACACAGCTGCTGGTGTCCTTGTGCTGTGCTGCAGCTGAGTGCCTTGGCTGGCTGATGAGTTGCTGAGCTCCATGGTGGTAATGTTGCCAGAATTATTTTTGCTTTTATATATTCTCTATATTCTGTACACATATATTTGTAGCTCTGTAGGCTATTACTGTATTTGTAGCTAGTCCCACTACTTCTCCCTACCTTTTTCTTAGGCAGAAAGACAAAACACATCCCAGACCTCCAAGCCCTGGGGGTACAAGGCCCCTGTCCTATCTTGGTTCTTCCTGGGAACCAAGGTTGAAACCAGCTCTTTGAGACTTATTTTCATAAACTAAGCTTAGTCCTCATCTGAGGAGGAAGGATTTAGAAAGGGGCTGAACCAGGGAGGAATTGCCTCACTACTTGTGCTCATTGTTGATCACTAATAGCTGATTTTTGTCAATTATGCTAATTTTCTAAACTTATAAAACTGCATTCACCCTGTGTTGAGGTGGTCATTTGGGCATTTAGGCATTTTCCAATGGCATATCTGGCCCTTGGAGGCCTCCAGTAAAGACAAGTCTTTATATTACCTCCCAAACCAATATTATCTCGAAAGTGTGTTGTTTCACTTCTTGGTTCTTTAAGCCATCAGTATCACCCCTCATGGTGGTTTCCAGGCTGTTAATGAGCTGGCACCCAAAAACAGACTCTAAGGTACACCCAGGGGATGTCCCCACCTTGCACACATTGAGATCACTCATTGATGAAGTTTCTGTCTGGAGGTTGTGCAATTGTCCTTGCAGCAACATCTGGAGTCCAGTCCCATCCCATTCTCTTACTGTGCAGGTCAATGGAGCTGGGCAGTGAAGGAAGAGTGTGATCATAACTGAGCCAAGCAGCATTGCCAAGATGTGTTCTTGGGTGTCACTTCACCCATGACACTTGTGACACTGATGGCACCACTCACTGCACTGCACAGTTGACTATTTTGATATTGGGTGGTGTCTGAGCAATGCTGCCCTGTAGCCTGGGAGAAGGGATGAAGCAGCAGAGCAAGGATTTGAGAGGCTGGGCTTGAAATGAGCAAAAGTGATAAATTCTGAAATCCTAATCCTACTGATGTGATTTGCTAGTAGATTTTTTCGAGACAGCTTCTAAGCTCAATTTTGCATAATAATGGTAAAAAAAGGTAGAAGTTCTTTGCTGCTCAAATTACCCCTGAACTCAGTTGTCTGAGTCCAGTGTTTGGCTATATGTTCTGAGGTGAAATCCACATGTATTGTGTGACAAATACGGGTTTTGGTAGCTCGGATGTTTTCAGAGTTGTCTCAGCTTTAATTAGCTATGGAGGATTTGTGGCCTAAGAAGCTTTAGAACGATTTCAAATTTTCTTCCCCTAATTTGTGATAGTAATTTCTGAGAAGGGAAAGATATACTTGAAAACCCGCTTCTGCCCTTGTGCATGGGTAGAAGTTAGTGTGAGTCTAAGCTGGTCACAGTCACCACAATCCCCCTACTGGCAGATCTGGAGGGCAAAAAGTCCCCCAAACCTTCTCCTGCCACCGCAAGTGATGCCACTTGGAGATATGATGCAATGTTTGCTCCAGCAGCAAGGTCTCCATTGCACAGACTGCTTCCTTTTCTTCATTTCCTCTGACTTAGCCTGATGTTGTCTCCTGCTCTCACTCCTACCTAGAGACCTTTGCATCCTCAAAGCACTTTCATTTTAATTACTTTTATCAGTACTTGCTTGCAAACCTGTTGTGAGAACAACTCATTCCTGTGTCCGGTGGAAACAGGAATGAGTCTTGTTCACAAAAAGGGGCTAAGGTGTAATATTGCAGTATCACACAAAATTAACTGCTTATGAAGCTCATAGATTTACAGGCCTGAAGGCAATAAACACTTAAACTCTTCATTTCCAAAATCTGTAAAGGATTTTGAAGCCTAGAGCATGGGATGGATTCACATTGAGCTTTGCAAAGAGGTCAGGTTTCTTAAGATGCTGTTCCAAATTTGGCTGAAACTGAACATAAAGAAACACCATTTCTTATCTAGAAGTTGTCTGATAATCAGTGATAAGCAGAACCTAACAGGTAGGAGCCTACAGAGCATTAAAGGGTTAAACGAAGGACACTGTGATGTCCTAGGCTGAATTCTTCTGCCTAGGAAAGGTCTTCTGCTATTCAAACTGTGAGGGACTGGACATTTGGGATGTGTCTGCAGTAGGATGTGTCAGTCAGTGGTAGTTTCTTCCTAAGAATTTGTTGCTGTCAAGATAAATCATCTAGTGCAAGTCTTTGGAATAATGAAAATAAAATTGTTCCTTCTTACCTCATTTTCCCAGGGTGTGCTCCCACCACAAGGCCAGAAGAGAGCAAGCCACCTAAGAAAACCATTGACAATTTCACCTCAAATTGGCAAAGATTGGTCAAAGCAAGGCCAGACACATTTGTTGCAACAACTTGCCTCAATATTTTTGCCTGCTTTTTCTCTCTTAAGGAATCTTTTTCATACTTCACATTCAGTTACAGTTACAGCTCACTTTGTTGCTTGCTGTTCTGATGCCTCTATAATTCCTTGGAGGTACATGAGATTTGTATGGCTGTTGGAATAAAGACACTTTAATCTGCAGGGCTTGATGCAATGTTTGGTTTGATCCCAACTCTGTTTTCCTACTGGAGCAACCCCATATATTCTTATCTCAATGGTGATGGATAAGGTGTCACCAGTGTTTTGGGATAATACCTGGGTGCAGGTCATTCTTGAGGGGAAGGGATGGGAGGGAGCCTCAGGACACATCATCTGATCCAATTATGTGTTCAATCATAGCAGATCATGCTGCACATGACTGCGCTTGATACACAGCTTAAGAGCTCTGTTTGGGTTTGGTCTGAGGAGCTGGGAGCTTTTGGGCACCAGGAAAGGATACCAGATGCCTTGCAGACGGTGACCAGCAATTTTGACTCAGCTTGGTGTGGGTGAGAAGAGCAGAGATGGGAGCTGTCTTCCGAAGCCCTTGTGAATGATGATGGGCTCTGCAATGTACTGAGCATCTTAAGATGACTACGTGGCAAGCACAGTCTTTCCATCACCTCCAGGCCATTCTGGATGAGGCCCAGTATGTGTCATCGTGGCTGTGGTGTGTGGTGTGGTCCCACTGTATACATGACTCTGTTACCAAGTAAGGTTTCTTTTAAGAATGTAGCTGATTGTGCAGCAAGACTGCAGAATTACAGGGAGGGGACAATGTAAACCAGTTAATCATTTTAAACCACACATTCTTCCCCCTACTTCTCTTTTGAGTTTATTTTTTTTAAGTGGTTTATAGGGTCTTTTGCCAAATATCAGTCATCACTTTTTTTGGTAAAACTTTCACAGCTGGGGACTTTCCATGGTCATTTGGAAAAAGTGATGTAAATTGTAAATCGTCTTAATTTGACTTAAATATCTAAGCTTCAGACAACATGTCATCATACTGAAGATAATACACATGCTCAGAAACTCAGCAGGTATCCTTTGAAAACCCTTACCTGCAACAGAATTCCCATTTATTTTTATAAAAAAATAGTTAAACTCTATAGCTGATCCTAAAAGGAGATAATTAAATTAATGCATCATATATATATTTTTTCTCCTTCCTGACTGATAACAGGACCATACAAGAGAATAACTGTGGAGAAGTAAATGGCTGTTGAATAATTTTAATAGGATTTCAATAAGCAACTGGTAAGTTAGCTACATTTCTTTGGATTTGTTGGTCCATTAGAGAAAAAGCATGGCCTGGAGTTCAAAACCTACATCTTCAGCTAAATACAAAATAATGGAGTCATAGAATGATTTGGGTTGCAAGAAGACTTAAAAGTCATCCAGTTCCAACGCCCTGCCATGGGCAGGGACACCTTCCACTAGACCTAGGTTGCTCCTAGAACTAGGCTAGGTTGCTTCAAGTCCTGTCCAACCTGGCCTTGAACATTTCCAGGGATGGGGCTGACACAGTTCCTCTGTGAGGCCAGGGCCTCAACACCCTCACAGCCAAGAATTTCTTCCCAATATCCCATCTAGCCCTGCCGTCTGCCAGCGTGAAGCCACTCCCCCTTGTCCTGTCCCTCCAGGCCCTTGTCCAAAGTCCCTGTCCAGCTCTCTTGGAGGCCTTTTAGGCATTAGCAGGGGCTCTGAGGTCTTCCTAAAGCCTTCTCTTCTCCAGGCTGAATACCCTCAGCTCTCCCAACCTGTCTCCAGAGCAGAGGAGCTCCAGTCCTTGTGGCACCTCCATAGCCTCCTCTCTGCTGGAGCACTTGCCAGTGAAGACCAAGACCAAACATCATTTCATATCTCAGCCTTTTCCATATCCTGGGTAACCAAGTCTCCCATCTCCTTATGAAGAGGCATCTATTTTTCCTAGTCTCACCAAAATACCTTTAGAAGATTTCCTTGTTGCCCTTGGCATGCCTAGTGAGATTTAATTCTACTAGGGCTTTAGCCTTCCTAACCTGATCCCTGGCTGCTCAGACAACTTCTCTGCATTCCTCCCATATTACCTTTCCTTGCTTCCATCCTCTGAAGTTTTTTTTGGTTTTTTGGTTTTTTTTGTGTTTGAGTTTGTCCAGGTACTCCTTGTTCATCCATGTAGGCCTCCTGGTGTTTGTGTCTAAATTCCTCTTTGCCGGGATGCATTGCTCCTGAGCTTGGAAGAGATGATCCTTGAATATTTAACAGCTTTCTTAAGCCACTCTTCCCTCTGGGGCTTTGTCCCATTATACTCTTCCAAGCAGATCCCTGAAGACATGAAAGGCTGTTCTCTTGAAATCCAGGACAGTGAGTTTGCTGTGTTCCCTCTTCTCTGTAAGAATCTTGAGCTCCATCCAATACTTCATGGTCAATGCAGCCCAGGCTGTCCTCGAGCTCCCAACTCCCCACCAGCTTCACCAGTGGGTGAAAAACCAGGTCCATTGTAACACCTCTCTTCCTCTGGAGTGACTCCAACCGAAGGATGCTTTTGGTCAGACTGATCCCAACCTTGCATATGCCTCTGTTTCCCCTTCTTTAAAATGGGCCCACCTTCCCACTGGGAAAATACTGGTTGATATCAGTGCTCTTTGAATCCAGAGAGTAACTTGCACTTCACAACTGATGGTTTCACTGTCAAGGCCCTGGGGTGGTCAGAAGTGATATGGAATGTGTTAGACAAAGTTATTTATAAGTTAATTTGTGGTAGTGCTTAAGAAGCCAGAAGGGTGAAATATGATGCTGTAGAGTATTACATCTATGTGGTTCTAGTGCTATTTGAACTCTGATTTCATAGAAGCATAGAAGGGTTTGGGGCAGAAGGGACTTTAAAGGTCATCCAGTTTCACCCCCCTGCATAGGGGTGCCACCTTCCACTATACCAGGTTGCTCCAAGCCCCGACCAGCCTGGCCTTGAACACTTCCAGGGACAGGGCAGCCCCAGCTTCTCTGGGCAACCTGTGCCAGGGCCTCACTGCCCTCACAGCCCAGAATGTCTTCAAATATCCAATTTAATCCTGCCTTCTGTCAGTTTAAGGCTGTTTCCACCTTAATCATTTCAAATGGGAATGGAGAGACATTTAAGAAGCCACATTTGTCATGTTACCTTCAATAAACATATTCTCAGGTTTCCCCAGATTATCTATTCTGCTGTGCTTACATTTTTTGAGCAGCAGCTATAGAAATTACGACTAAATGTCAAGCATTGGACTATCTGCACTTCAGTACTGATAACTTGTTTTCTGTAGTGTTTCCCAGGATAATTTGCTGGCTTCTTTTTGAACCATTTAAAACCTTTCTTCCATGGAATAGGACATACCAAGACTTGATAGCACTATTTATACTGGCCAATTTTCTCTGTCAAGCTGACAGATAAAAATGTGGATTAACCATGGGTAAACCCTAAAGAGGACCTACAAGAAGGGTGGAGAGGGACTTTTAAATTTGGCATGTACTGACAGGGCAAGGGGAAATGGCTTGAAACTGAAAGAGAATTGATTTAAATTGGAAGAAATTCACTTCTGAGGTCCTGAGAGTGAGGGTGATGAGGTCCTGACACAGGTTGCCCAGAGAAGCTGTGGCTGCCCCATCCCTGGAAATGTTCAAGACCAGGTTGGACAGGTCTTGGAGCAACTTGGTCTAGTGGAAAGTGTCCCTCCCCACAGCAGGGAGTGGAACTGGATGATCTTTGAAGTCCCTTCCAACCCAAACCATTCTATGATTATGAAATCAAACTCACATGTGAGTCAGGAACCTGCCTGGCTGCAAGGTGATAACTCCATCATGAGGTTTTGAATCATGTCCTACTGGTACCCACCCAAGTTAGGGGGCCTGGTGGTGGTGATGTGAAATATTGTCTTTTTTTCTGTTTCCAGCAAAAAGTCACCTCATTATGATTCCAAAAAGGTAAAGTCAATACAAGCTAAATCCATGCAGATGAGAATCACTTCATATGAAGTGCTGATCAGAATAAAATGATGACAAATCATTTAAAAAGTTTAGTTGATGCTGACTTGTAAAGTGCTCAAAAAAAAAAAAAGAAGAAAAAAAAGTTGGGATATTGCTGTGCTAATTCACTCCCCAGGAATTTCCCTTTTTGCAACAGCAATTAATGACTAAAACTTCTTTCCCAACTTGTCTGCGCTGTAAGGGAGTAAATGAAAACAATATTGTCTGTTAAGGCAGTAACTGTTTGCACCAGGGCTTTGTTGGGTTTTTTTTTTCTGGAACATGAAGGTGATCAGATTATGAGTGGGAAAAAAATTATGTAAGTAAATAAAGTACAAATACACATACTCCCAAAATATCCCCAGGTTCAGAATTGCTAACTGTTCCTCTTGAAGATTCGGAGAGGGTATTAAAAGGACTCACACATCTGCAGTGTGTCCAGTCTGCTGTTGGCAATACCTTCTTCTGTTGCCCAGGGGATCTTGATTTCTTTTATTGGACTTCATAACAAAGACCCTCTGGAGTTTGATGTTCTCTGCTCCAGCCCTATATGACAGCAAGAATAGATGCCCAATATTTATTATAGTATATCTACCATAACCTACATACTTTCAGTATTTCTGAAGGCATTTCTGCACCCGAATAACTAATTTCATTGGGAATTTGTCATTGATAATAGAATTTATTTTCCTAAAAGTGTCATTTTTGCTAAGGTTCTGGTAGTGTCTGATGACTTCATCTCTGATCAGGGCTGTGTGAAATGTTCTACAAATATGGACTAAATGGCATAACTAGAGCAAGTAGTTAAAAAATGCGGGCAAAGAAGATTTATTCTTCTATATACTGTGTGTGAACGGAAGCACAGAGAAAAATCTCCCAACAGGGACATAGCCAGGAACTGAAAAATGCCATCCAGGTCCATGTATGATTCTCTTAAAGGCCTAGGACACAGCAAAACACCAAATGTAGGTGAAATCCAAACTTTTAGACTCAAAAAAGGTAGGATAAGCATAAAGAGGCCTGAGGTAAGAAAACCATCTGATTTTTTATTATGAGCTAAAAAAAAAAAACAAAAAAAACAGCCTGTGTTGGTATATAAAGTTAGGAGAGATGGTTAAATTTATTTAAAACTATTTTCTAAAAGTCCTTATTTTACACTTATCAAAATGAGAGTAGAGGAAGTTGCAATAACTGAAGCACCAAGATGTTGAAAATATTGTATCTGTTGGGCATGGTTGGGAGGAGCCATAGCATGAATATGTGTAACTGAAAGAATGTGCAAAAGTATATATAGCCTAGATGGAAAAACTCAGAAAAATTTGGATGCTGAAGAAGACACTGTGAGAAGATGATGATCTTCCTGGCTTCTAGGTCATGTTGACCTCAGCTTTTTTACAGCCTTAAAAACCTCATTTGCATTTGATGAAATATAAGCATTTTATGCCTTTTGACCACAGTCCTTGTCTGGTGGGCAGATGGATGCTCATGCTTATGTACATGTAGAACCTCAGATCAAGGTAGCCAGGTGGGTTGTGCTCACCACTGTGTGTTGGGTACCATGTTCTCTGCTGCCAGGTGCCCTTGGGACTTCTCTTTGTGTGTTTGTTCATGGCCTGCTCTCCTGAAGATGATGGATGAAAAGGATTTTTCCCCCCAGATGTTTTGAGATGTGCTGATACAAAACGCAAGTCCTATATTTATGCTACAGCCTGGAGAGCAGATTGTAGGCATCTGCCTTCTTCCTTGCAAGCAGAATCAGACCACACAAGAGGAGCCTCTTACGTGGGCATCAGCTACTTAAACTAACTAAATTGCATCTTAATATGTGAGGCACTGGCACAAGTTGCCCAGGGAAGCTGTGGCTGAACACTTGGAAGTGTTCAAGGCCAGGTTGATCAGGGCTTGGAGCAACCTGGTCTAGTGGAAAGTGCTTCTGCCTGTGGCAGGGCATTGGAACTGGATAATCTTTAAGGTTTCTTCCTACCCAAACTATTCTATGGTTCTATGACTTTATGATTCCATAAAGACAGATCCTGCACTACCTGAAGTGCCATTTCCCTCAAACATAGGCACTGTCACTGGGGCAAGGCCTAGAAAACAAAGCAGGTTAAGTGTCCTCACAGGTCACCTTTTTTTTTTCTGAATTGCTTTGTATCAGCAAGAAGGTTTGTTGTCTGATACTGAATATTAAGTTTTTCATGCATCATTGAAGCAAAATCTGTTTTAGTGCTATCTTCAGACAAGAATCTTTTAATTCTTAGTATTCCGAGCACTTTATAGACTTCAATGGGTACATTAGTAAAGAAATGAAGATAGAGCCAGCAACAATAAATCTGACTCTGATTTGAGTTGAGGAAAAAGCATCTGGATTGGTATGACTGTAATTCCTTAGTCAACACTTGAGTGGACCCCCATAAGTTTTTTCTCATTGAAGTCATCAGAACACTGAGTATGTGTTAAGTCTTTCAGATTTGTCAAAGCAGAGAGGCCCATGCTAAATCCCTTGCACTTCAAATGGAATTTAAGCTCTGTGCTTACTAAAAATGAACACTTTGAACAGGATGTAATCTATAAGCCCGGGAGCAAATGATCAGAAAGTATATCAAATATTCCCTCCTTGCTTGAGCTTCTCATTTAAAATCCCAGTGTCCTTTTCCTAACGAGGTCATCACCCACAGCACAGATTGCACAGACACATTTCTAACTGTGCTAGAGAAAAGCCATTTCCTCTGGGCATCCTGTGGGAACCATCCAGCACATCCAATGTACAATGGCAAGGCTCTTCCAAGAAGTTACTTCTCCAGTTATGAGACCCTTTGAAGAAAGGCAGTACCCTATCACCCTGACCGAGTATTCCAGAAGCTGCAATCCAGCAGCTGCCCATAGCATAAGCCAAATATTTAATTAGAGTCTGAAGTTTGAAATACAGAGAAACAAAAAGGCATGTTGTTGTACTGACCTTTCCAAGCTCCCAGTAAACAAGCTCTGTATGCCACAGAGATGGTGTGCATTCACTTTACAAGATGTTCAGTTACCACTCTGAACACAAGAAAAACTTGGTGTGCGAGTGAATAAGCAAACATGGCCATCTTCTAGGAAGGAGATGTGAGACTCTCAGAAGGCTCCCATGTTCACCATGGCACCAGATGCTGAATGATATAACTTCTCAGTCCAAATGATCACACAAATTTTGGGTATTCTCAGTTCTTTTTCCAGGATGGGTGAAACAACCAGGCTATGGATGGATCCTGGAAATTTTAGACATCTTGGAGTTTGGATATCCAGCCTGGGTTTGAAAATGAGCAGTAATAAGGGACTAGGATGGGCTTTTGGCATGGAAGCCTTCTGGGAGATAAAACTAGGTGTGAAAACACTTGGAAAACTCTAGCTGCCTTGCCCCATACATTTCTCTCTAATTGCAGGAAATGGGAATTGTCAGTGTAGTCCTATAATTTATCTCCCAAAATAATTCCCAATTCCTCTTCCCTGATCATCCCTAATCTATCTTTAGGAATGAGCCAACTCTATAACTTTTCACCCTCCACTTCACACAGTCTCCCAGCACTGCCCAGGAAATCTTGCATGCACAGTCCCTTCCAGGACACCCTATGTGCACCCAAAGACAGACACATGTCCTGGCCACCACAATGTAAAACATCATCTGGGGCTGCAGTATGGAGCTGATGGATTCAAATGCTTTTCTGAGAAGACACAAGCACAAAGTACGAATATATAGTGCCAAAAGTGATGCACTGGAGACACAAATAGGATTCCCCATGGCCCCCACCCTAAGGCTAGGCCTCCCTACGTAAGACAAACACCTTTAGTAAAGTAGTTGTGACTTTTGATGCCTGCAAAAGGCTTTAGAGATCAGACAAATGCTCTTTTTAATCCTGAGACCCTCTTTCAAAGACAGTTGGCATCATGAAGTTTGTGTGAGTTCGTATTGCTTCCCAAGTTTCTGTAGAGGAAGGCTAAAACTGTGGCTAGTCCTTATCCTTTGGGTGGGACATGGCTTTCATGCAATGTCATCATGTCTGCTTTGTCAGAAACCATGGGTTCATCAGAGTCAGCAATGGAAAAGGCAGAGCTGGGTCGTGGTCCACCAAATGGTAACTGAAGCATGTTTCATAAAATTCTGACTTTTGAGCAGTTGATGAAACCATGTATTTCTAATGGGAAAATGGCAGCAGGAGAAAGATCTGGGTAGAAACGTCTGTCTAGGAACATAAATCATTTTCATGCTGCTTGCACATTGCACACACTTCCATCATCTGTTTATTATTCAGTGCTGCCATGGAATCTTTCTGCACGCAAGATGCTTAAGATAAGTTCATCCCAAGATCTCTGAGTCAAGGCAGCTGCAAAACAGTAATTTCCTGTCGCAGGAGGGCATGGTGAAACAGACCTTTGCAATGAATTATGCTCTTACTACAGAGTGAAAGGAATGCATGGAATGATTTAGCCAAGCTGTGTATAGCCCAAGGCTCTGTGCCAAGGAACGAGGGAAGATAGTCAGATCCCTTTTATAGCTTAGCCCCACCCAGCTGGAAAGACACAGGGCAAAGTGGCTGAAATAGCACAGATGGAAAATACCAAGAGTCGTAGACAGCAAGAACAGGGAGCGGGGGGAGCATATGAAGCAGCACTTGTGAGAGTTTTTTTTCCAAGTGAAGGCAAAAGGTGCTTGGAATCAGCACAGCAAACGGGTTTGGGCAAGTAGGTGTGTAGATTGGGAGTCCCCAAGACAGAAGCCCGCAATGACAAGAAGCAGAAGCATGCACATTGTGCTTCAAAGTCTCTATTTCTGCAGAGACATGAAGGGAGACATGAAGCTGTCCCCACTGGAAGCTTATCTTTGTTGCAGTTAGTTTAACCCTTGAGGGAAGGAGGGACTTGAAAAGGACCTGGTGGAAAGTCACAGAAAAGGCTATCACGATGCTTGTTCCTCATGGAGATGCAGAAAATGCAACTCTGAATATGCTGAGAGCCACCAGGGCAGTGACAAGAAGTTGTGTTAATACCTGTAGGACTGATAGAAGGTATTTAGATTAAATACCAAATACTGTGGCTCTTTATAAGGATGTACTACATAAGGATCAAGGTAGTGAGGAGCACATAAAGTTCAGGCTCCTGTTTTGGATGTTAATTTCACTGTCCAAAACATTCAGGTTCTGCAGATCTCTGTGTTTCTCCCTGTTTTGCTTGAGCTTCCTTCTATTTTTGGACCTCCCATGGCCAACACTTGCTTAATTTAGGGAATCTGTTGGTCCCTAAGAACCCACAACAAGTTCTCAGCCATCCTGCAGCCCCTTAGTGCCAAGGGTGTGTGGGAGCTTGTCCCAGTGGGGAGGGGATGGAGACTGGCCTCTCGGCCAACATCATGCCTCAAGAAATAAGAAGCCACAACTAATGACATCCAGGCAGCTTACGGTGAGGAGCAAAGGACTTGGAAAGGACTCTGGGACCAGTTGGAAGTGATCATGCAGCTCAACAGCCCGTGATTGGCCAGAAGGCTTCTAGAACATTCTATGAGAGACTATATATATATATATATATATATATATATACACATACATACATACACACATATATCTGTGTCAGCTCCACTTCAGGGTCTTCTGAAGCAGCCTCTTTATGTTTTGTTTTGCACCCTTGTTTGTGGCCTTTTATGTATTTAATAAATATCTTCAGTTTTGGCACTTCAGCTGTACCCATCCCTTCCTCTTTGCTGTGCCACATGACCACACCATCGCCGAGCTCCCGAGACCAGAGGGTTTCCCTGTGTGCCCACAGATCCCTCGGGGTGCTGTTGCCAGCCCGTCTCCAGCCGCTCTGTTGCTCGTGGGGTCAGAGAGATCGCTGGCAGTGGACACACACTGCAACAAGGCTGCAGCATTTCTGGCCCACTTACCTGTTCTGCAGACAGTGTGTGATGGACCAGCACATTCACACCTTATAGCTGAAACCCCAGACATACTGACTTGTTCCACATGTCTCAGAAAACATTTTTGTAATCTAATGGCATAAACCCCTGCTTGGATCACATTACCAGTATCATCATTTAACTGAATACATTTTTTAGTGTACTTACAATTCCTGTCTCACAACCTTTGTAATTAATAAACACCCAAAGAACAGGTTTTACAGAGACTTAAAAAAAAGAAAGGGTTTGAGGACCATGAATAGGTTTTTTATTCATTTCAATTTGTATTTGAAAGGGGATAGGTTTTTTCCTTATGAGCAGGGACAAATTAGGTATGAAAAATACAAAAAGGTTCATGAAAAGGGAGAGCAAATAGCTCAACAAATGTGCTCATGTGGTTGAAACACTTGATTGGAGGTCAAAGGTCAGATTTTGATCTCAGCTCTGCCACAGAGTAGTCTGTGGTCTTGGCTAAAATGCTTTGCTAGATCTGGACTAAATACATTAGTAATTGTCTGTCACTGTTGTGATGGACAGGACAGACAGAAATGCTACTCAACTACTGTCTAGACCTGAGGATACTACATTCCTGCTAGCTAGCACTAACATGTTCATATCTTCCAGCAAAGGCTTTGATTAGACTTTGCATCAAAGCCCTAAAGACAAGACTTAGGTTGGTACCTTCTGCTACCTGATTCTACAGAGAAGCTCTGAGCCTTCAGCTGATACACCCTACACAAGAGACAGCCAGCTGGCAATGTTCATGTATGTAGTTACTTCTTCATGCAAGTGACCCAGGATCTCATTCTTGCTCCACTGGAAAACACTTGATTTGATACCCTGACATACCCAAGGCTTTTCTCACTCTTTCCTGGGACACGTTGTCAAGATCCTTACTGTCATGGGATGAGAAATATTCTCTGAACAGAAATTTTGGGCAATGGAATCTAGCAGCAAGGATAAAAAGCCTGGTGCTGAAGCAGGAGGGTCCTGTCTTGGCTAGTGGTGTTTAATGCATGTTTGCATTTTCTGACCTAGCTAGAGAAAGGTCTTTGTTTCCCCGACTTTGGAGATCTCTTCTCTGTATATATTGTCTCAAGGAAGGCAGCACCTTCTACCCTGAAGATCTGAGGATTTCATCATGTGGCAAGGGGCAAAAAAAGCCATATTCTACAACAGTCACCAAATTATTTTAAAAGTAGAACCTGAAGTCCTCAGAAGTACACACATGCCCAGATCCTATTGATTTCCATAACATTTGGGTGCCCTTCTGCCTCTTAAACCTGCTCAGCACATCAGGTGTAAAGTGGAGATACATCAAATGCCTCCTTTGTCTGGTGTACATGGGATGATCCTTGGGAAAAGTAAATCTCTTATCAAATGTTTACTCAGTGTTTGTAGCAGCTGCTGGAGTTCAGCCTGCATCTGTTGCTAATGCAGCTGATGATTGAGACCAGCCCTGTTGAGAAGGCTGGGAGATAGTAGGGGATGAAAGGTTGGAGGTGACACAGCAATGTGTGATTGAAGACCAATGACCAGTCAACCATGACCTGGGCTGGAACACCAGAAGCATGACCATCAGCTTGAGGGCTGGGATTCTGCCACTCTGCCCCACTCAGGTGAGACCCCACCTGCAGTGCTGCCTCCAGCCCTGTGGTCCCCAACATCAGAAGGACGTGGAGCTGCTGAAGTGAATTCAGAGGAGGTCACGGAGATGCTTTGAGGGCTGGAGTCCCTGTGCTCTGGAGACAGACTGGGAGAGCTGGGGGTGTTTGGCTTGGAGAGGAGAAGGTTCCAGAGAGACCTCAGAGCCCCTGCCAGAGCTTAAAGGGGGCTTATAAGAAAGATGGGGGCAAACTTTATGATAGGATCTGTTGAAATAAAGCAAGGGGTATTGATTTTAAACCAAAAGAGGGTAGATTTAGACTAGATGTAAGGAAAGCATTTTTCACTGTGAGCATGAAGAAACACTGGCACAAATTGCCCAGAGAGGTGGAAAATGCCTCATCCCTGGAAATATTCTAGGTCAGGTAGGACAAGGCTCTGAACAAACTGGTCTAGTAGAAGGTGCCCTTGTCCATGGCAGGGTGTTGGACTAGATGACCTTTAAAGGTCACCTCCCACCAAACTATTCTATGATGTTGTCAGGAGTCTGTATGCAAATGCCACAAGCCCTTAGAGAGATGTCAGAACAATTAGGTGTTTTTTGAAGGACATAACTGCATAACTCCCTGGTCTCTCATGTCTCCCCTTCAGAATTTTAAGAAGTATTCTTGCCCTGAAAGCTTTCTGGATGTAAGTTTTGGGTCTTCACTTGCCTTGAAGCTTTCACTCTGTTTGAGGATCTGAAGCCAGTAGCAGTAGGAGTTTTCTTCCTAACAGCAACTTTCACACATACCATGATGAGCATTTTGGGTGAGCCATCATTAACATTCTCAGACCACAGAAAAATATCATCATTTGGTGGCTCCAGAGATGACTGGAAGATATAAAAGGAGAAAGGGTGGAGCTGGGGGAGATCCCAAAGGACAGAGAGTAGCCTGTTCCCACACAAGGGTGGGCGTGATGCTGATCCCGGTCATTTGTGCAGGGCAAACCAAGGGCATGTTAACAGAAGTCAACAACAGGAATTAAACTGGGTGGGTGGGAGAAGAGCCATTTCCAGAGATACTATCAGTCACAGATGAGGTCCTAATAAGACCAATATGTCGAGAACTTTGTAGACTAAAAATCCCATATCAATGTTCCAAGCACTGGGGTGGAGAACAAAAATCCACCACAATCATAAGCTGAAGCATTAGTCATCATCTATAGAAATGAACACTGACAAGGCAGCAGTTGCCTTGATCAAAGCTGTTTCTTATTTGAAATGGTACCATGTAGAGAAATTTTGAATCAGAAATGGAGGGAAGCCAAGAGGGAATGAGACATTAAGCCACCACAAGGGATAAAAGGATAATATTTCAATATGTAAACAGCCAGAAATCTCCCGGGTAGCAGAGATGAATATTAACTTAGAGCAAAAGGACAATGGCCAGTGATGACATAGAGTAAGAGGGATTGAAGCTCAACTGGTTTTGCTGTCTGCTCTAGCTTTCACATGCAACTGGATTGAAAGGTCAATGAATAAGCATTTCCTGTCTGAATCCACATTGTTACACCACTGCTGATTTTATTTTAGTGTAGAATTGATATTAATTACTTGCAGAGCATCACAGATGTATCATAGACCTGCAGGAAGAAAGGCATGAGATCAAAACATGGGAAACTGGCATCCAGCTCCTTCCTGTACTGTCCCACCTTGCAAAGCTTTTGGCCAGACTGCTTAACTTGCTCTGAGACATTGCTCCTCTGCAACAAAGATGAAAACCTGCCCTGGTCTCTCTTGATTGCTGAGATATAAGTTCCTCATGCCAACTTTACTGGAGGGGTGCCTTGGGTTCCTCCAGGTCTTCCACCTTCCTGGGAAGTAGCTGATTTTGCAAGGGCTCAACATGCTGAAAGAAAGCAAAAGTTTGGGTCACTGAGCAAGCGATTCTGCTGACTTGGAGGTGGCCAGAGACCTTTCTAAACTCTTTTACAAGCAGGTTAAGGGCATAAGGATGACTGTGTTGAATCAGACCAGGACTGTTCCCTTTCCCCATCCCTTCTGGGGTGGAAGGGTGGGAAACAAACAACACCAGTGGGTAGTGATACTGCCCCAATAACTCCTCTGTGCCTACAGAGCTGTGGCTTGGGGACTTGTGAAGCCCCAGGTTATGGATTTGTGTACAAATATGAATATCAGAATACTCTTAAGAATATTTCTTCCTTTAATTAAACAGTGGTCTTTAGGATCTGTATAAATGCTCGGTGTTCACAATACCTGCTGAAAAGGATGTCCATAACTGGACTTCAGACCTTGTGAATCTTGACATTTTTATAAACCTACTGCCCAATAAAATAATTTGATGACCTGAATTCTGTCATTACTAGAAATAATGTGGGATTATTCTCTATGATCTGGAGTACCCTGTTTTGTAGAGAGATTTATTGTGTCTGTCTCATGTAATCTCTTATGAGATTGGACAGTCATAATCTTTTCATACGTTTCTGAAAATAACATTCTTCGTTATGATCCTTTAAAATCTTTTCTAATTCTGCTATATTTTTGATGAGGGGTAAAGCTCAGTGTAAAAGACCTTTCAAGAACTTGTATACTCTGTGGTTTCTTAAGTGACATCATCCTGCATTTTTCTATCCCTTCCCAGGTAATTACTCCCCCATAATAGCTTTTCCTGAATAATTTTTAGTTGTAGCTGAGTGTTCAGCTGACATTTCATAGAACTCATTTTGTATGACCCCAACATTTCTTCACTGAGTACTAAAGGGTGTTTCAGAGAGACCTTCTCTTCGAGGAAAAAAAAAAAGAGTTGTTTATGTTAATCTACACAACATTCCCTCAGCCACTCCTACAAAATTTGTTGTGTAATGGAATACAACTCATATTTTTGGCAGTTTCCTTTAGTTACTAGAAATATCAGCTTATGTGATACCTGCCAGTCCCTCTACTGCATTTTCTTGCCTCTGGCATTGACCAGCTGGGACTGCTTGGAGTAGGGAAGTGGGAGCAAACTCCTCACTTGCTTGCAACATCTGGCTTGGTGTGCAGCTACTGGAACAAGGACAATTCCACAGCAAAATAATGAACTGAAGCAGAGGCATAGCACTTTTTAATCATGCTTTCTGTCCTTCCCAGGACTTAACCACAGAATGAGAGAAAGGTTCAGATTGCAACAGACTTTAAAAATCATCTTGTTCCAATCCCCCCGCCATGGCAGGGGCACCTTCCTTAGATCAGGTTGCTCCAAGCCCCATCCAACCTGGCCCAGAACACTTTCAGGTATGGGAGAGCCACAATTTCTTGAAACAATCAGTCTATTCTTCTCATGCATTAGAAGAAATTTCACCTCCTTTATTACCACAATGAACAACATCCTTCCAGGCGAGCCTCAAAGAAAGCCTTTACTGGCAGGCAGGGAGCCAGATCATTTCTTAATTGCATATCTGGAAAGAGTTCAGTTATAACCACTAATTAAGTGTGGAAAGAAACATTTTGTGTGGGTTGCTCCAGCACTTAAGGACCTCCTACCATGTCTGACTTACAGATGAAGAAAATGGTTTGCCTGACAGGTAGGATTAAAACAAAAGAAGTATCTTGTTTTAGTCTTCCTAAACTTCTCAAAAATCACAGAAAAGCAAACAAGAAAAGAAGCAAACAGCCATCCAGTCATATAAAACTATTTGTCTGTCTCTTCTTATCCATGCTCCTATGTGGAACAGCTGGGAGGAGCTTGTTAAGAGACACCAATTTATGGTCAGCCTAATCTCCTTCACAGAGACTGAATAACAGCTGCAAACACTAATGCTTCTGACAGCAGCCTCCATGTTAACAGACAGGAAAGAAGGGCAACAATGGAAAAGAAAGATGCTTCCCTCTCTGTTCTTCATAAAACCTCCTACTACCTAAGTAGAGCTGGTAAAGCTTCTTCAAGGTGTCTTGACAGGTTAATTTATTGTTAGTGTTTTTCTAGCTAAAGGGTCCAAAGGAAANTGATCTGAAGCTTATTTCTAGGTATCTAGGGAAATTTCTCATTCCCATCCTCTCTTTGATGTGTATGGCATGGATATCTCCCTTCTGAGTTTGGGAGCAATAAGCTTTATTCACCAGTCACAGGAACCACTTCAGCAGTATGAAGCTTGAATTGAATTCCCTTAAGCTGCTGAATTACAGTCATGTCAAGGGTCTGATAACATTTTTCAGGGCTACTCTTTGAACTTTGTGAGGTAGCAGTCACCCCAGAACAGAGGCATGGGTTGTATTAGGACTTGGGGAGCACTCACCCACCCATCCCCTCAAAGGCCCCTCATGAACCTCAGCAGATACCAGGGCATGACTGTCCCATCCTAATATGAAGTCTAATAGACAGTTGGATTATTTGAGATAATATAAGCCAAAGAAAGCAAAGCTTTTGCTGTGGGAGGACCATTTCAGAATAGCTGGAGGTCATATCAGAGGTGAAGAACATAAACCAACTCCAAATCTGCCTTCTGGACAGCTAATCAGGCTAAGCCACGACTGAAGATCAGATGGTGTCTCATCTGCAGCCAGACTCTGCTATCACACTCCACTGGTGCTAAAAATTAATAGTGTGATAATTATCTCTCCAGAGGATAAATCATTCACAGTGTAAAAGATGCATCTCACTTTTTGAAATGCCAGGAGTACTATGAACACAAGAAATTATAAAGCCCAGTTTCCTAATGAGCTGCAGCTCTTGGTTGATTCCTTTGGTTCCTGTGAAGCTGGTGAGCTCTAACTCACATTTTTTCTTGCTGTGGAGCATTTATAAAGTTCTCCCTCTTACCCCATTCTCAGATGAACATTTGGAGGATGTCTCTCCTGCCCACTTGATGGGAACATGACACAGCAGAGACATGAAATAGACAAAAACACCCACTCACAACTCACAGAAGCCTTCTTTTGGGGGATTGTACATGGTCAGAATGATTTACACTCAAATACAAAGGAATTAGAGAAAATTCATAATTTCCAAGACTTTGGGGTTACCTGGAAACTTTGCGATAATCTTATCTGGGTTGTACAATTTAGGCCAAAAAACTACACTAAATGCTTTCTGGATTAAAGTGCCTTTTCTTTTTTTTGTTTTTGCTTTTGTTTTTTTTGGTCTGCCATGCATTATTTTGTAGAACAAACAATAAACTGGTATTCAATAGATCAGCATTCAGTATCTAATCTTCTCTTTCACTTTGTGTTGCTTAATTTATTCTGCACTTCAGTTCCCTCTGGGCAAAATATAAACAACACTACTTCACTCTTTCACATTATTGTAGCTATTAAATATTAGTAGAGTCATTCAGATACTACAGTAGTGAGAACTATGGAAAAATCTATACATAAAACAGAACTGTTTATGTTTCTGCTGATAGCAGAGATATCACACAGATTTTATATAAGTGGGGAGGTGTTTGGAGGGGTGGTTTGTGTCCCTTTTTTATAAAATCCCCAAGTGTGGAGTAGATGCTGCTTCTGTTGTATTACACACTGAAAAAATCTCTTAAGTTTGGCATCATCATAGTACAAAAAAAGGGAACAAATACTTTTTAGCCACAGTGTCATTCTTCACATCTTCAAAGCACTTTACAAATATCTGCCAGGAAGCTGACTTTCCACTCTGATGTTCAGATTCCCAGGGCATTGTTTCTATTTTGGTGAATTGTTTGTTATGACAGCATGACCTTCCTGAAAGAATAGCTTCAACATTTGAGAACCCATCTCTAGCAGAACTACATCTGAAACTGCATTTTTCATTGGCTCATCTAAAATATATCTAAAAGCATGTTTCAATAATCCCATTCTTTCTTACAAACTGACAAGAAGTTGTTCATAGAGGGAAGAATAAACCAAGACTTTCTCCTCCAATGCCCAGTAAGGAGGTTGAAGGCATGCCTTCGTGGAAGGAATTGAGATTTAAGATTATAAACACAGTTTTTGTGGGGAAAAAAGATAAAAGTGGAAATGGCATGTGCTAAGGAGACCATCCTCCTGTCATTCCCCTCTTCAGAGGTGATGAAGAGCACAGAGAGCTCTGTGGCTGCTCCTGGGACAGGGAACTGAGAATAGAAAGCTGAGCTTTGGGTGAGATGTTTGGAGGACTTGGTCCTGGTCCTGGGCAGTGGTCATAGGAAGGAGCTCTCTGCAAATCATTTCTCCTGGAGAGCTCCAAAATAGACTTGCCTGAGGAACTGAGACCCCAGAAATCAGTCTAAGGACTTCACAGCATGGCCCCTCCAAGCTCAGAGGTGGGAATACACCCCTTTTACTGTCAGTGAGCAATACATGGCCAGCATGGACTTTGGGGCTGGTTCCTAGGGCAGTGGGAGTGTGTGAGTGGGCATCTATGTGTAGCAGAAGGATTTGTTTGCCAGACCCTTATTTATAAACAAAATAGTGAATGTGTTCCAGAGGGCTTCAAGATGGTGTAATGAAAACCAACTGCTCAAACTCTCAGTGAAGGGTCCAGCTAAGGGAAAAGCTGTAAAATGAGCCAAGACTACAGAAATCACCTGCATAACCTCTCTCTGGAGGAAACCATGGGGTTTTTTTCACTTGGAATCTTAGATTCAAGGTAAAACTTGATCATTGAAAAGGAGGGAGGAAGGCAGAAAAGAAGAAACTGCTCACTTAAGTTTTCCACTGTGAAGTTCTGCAGTGGTTTGGTTTTTTGCTTCCCTCTCCTCACCTAAATATTAAACTTAACTTTTTCTTGTGAGCAAACACATCCAAGACTCTCAGCAGCATGGGCACTGAAATCCACCACCAAAGCAGAACAGCCTTATTGTAGCCTTCTCTAGCATAATGCAGTGCAGCAACAAGCAGTGTAACCACATCAGCCTGGAGAAATAAACATTAGACTAAAGATTATTCAATTATATTTTTAATTAAGTAATTTGCTGACCAAGGTTGGCAGCACAGGCTCCCACCTACCATGAACACCTAGAGTATTGTGGTCTGCAAGAAGTGTAAATCAGGGGAATTTCTTTGAAGTCCAGACACTGTGCCAATTTATATCCAGATAAGGATGTGAACCTTTGAGTTTGTCACTTGTTTCCGCTGGAAAAAAGGCAGGCCCAGGTTTTGTTACTAAAAGAGATCAAAGAGGTGCAGTTTCTTGGAAACAGGGGAGGAGGGAGAGCCGGTCCCTATAGATTTCCTGCTGCTTCTGTAGGAGAAGTGACGAAACAGCAAAACAGAAAAAGCAAGCAACAGGGTTCCTGGTATAACTGACTCTCCTATAAAACATCTTTCTCCATCTGGGATGTGTAATAATTGCTATCTTCCGGTTCAAGCCATAAATAAAAGGCACTGTAAACATTTCAGAAGGGTCTCAATTTATCCTGTCTAAATATAGGCAATGAGCTGTGCTTTCCATGTTACAAGCACGTCATCCTAGGCTCTGTCTCCTAATAATAGGGCATGTATACTTTCAATGCCACTAAGCCAGAGGAGTAGTGACAGAGACCTGGTCTAAGGCTGATATTCGGGGCTTATGGCTATCACTCTCTAGACTCAATGGTTTGCCTTGAACATGCCCAGCTTGACTCTGCTCTGAACTCTGTGCCTTCAAGTCCTAATAAACCCAGAAAGTCAACCATATTTTGGGCTGGATCAAAAGCAGCATGACCAGCAACACAAGGGAGGGAATTCTGCCTCTCTGCCCCACTCAGGTGAGACCCCACCTGCAGTGCTGCCTCCAGCTCTGGGATCCACAACATCAGAAGGACATGGAGCTGCTGGAGAGAGTCCAGAGGAGGCCAGAAGGATGCTCCAAGGACTGGAGCCCCTCTGCTCTGGAGACAGACTGGGAGAGCTGGGGCTGTTCAGCCTGGAGAAGAGAAGGCATTAGAAGACCTCAGAGCCCCTGTCAGTGCCTAAAGGGCCTCCAAGAGAGCTGGACAGGGACTTTGGACAAGGACCTAGAGGGACAGGGCAAGGGGGAGTGGCTTCACCCTGCCAGACGGCAGTGCTAGGTGGGATATTGGGCCAAAAGTCTTCCCTGTGAAGGCAGTGAGGCCCTGGCACAGGTTATCCAGAGAAGCTGTAGCTGCCCCATCCCTGGCAGCACCCAAGGGAAGGTTGGACAGTTCTTGGAGCAACCTGGTCTAGTGGAAGGTGTCCCTGCCCAAGGCAGAGAATGGAACTGGATGGTCGTGAAGGTCCCTTCCAACCCAAACTAGCAATGTTGGTTTGAGGGTTGGACTGGAAGATTATAAGGGTCTTTTCTAACCTAAATGATTCTATGAATCTATGTGTTTTTCCATTCAGTCTGTGCTGATCCCACAAGGAGACTGTGGCAGTGAGATGTAAACACAAAGGTTTCAAATGCTCTGGGTGGTAGATCAGGCCATTGGGAGGTGTTTGAAGGTACAAAGCTTTTTGAACCAGTGTCAGAAGTCTGCATGACTGTTTTTAATCCTGGATCAACTTCAAGCCTCAGCAGAGCCAGAGGAGTAGTGGAAAGTGAACAAGGATGGGCAAGCCAGTTTGAAGGCTTAAGTTTCTTCAGTACAGTCTGTAGTAAACATTTGTTTAGGAGTGCATTGATACACAGAGACAGATGCTTTAAGACCTGATATCCTGTTCATGTTCACAGCTATGATGGCACAAAGTACTAATGTGATTTAGTGGTTATTTCCCTGCATATCAAATTGTGTGTGTCATCACCTCATCTCACCCCTCTCTGAAGACTCACATGGTTACCCTCCCAGTACAAGTGTACAGAGAAAATTTTACCTCCTGTTAGTACAGTGTGGCAAAGGGAGGCTCATTGCTGTGCCCCAGGAGAACAGGAATGCTCACATAGGAGTTCCTGTGCTCATAGTATCAGAACCTCCTTTCTCACACATTATTAGTAAGTATTAGTATTAGTAAGTTGTGTTCCTAGATAGTTCAAACTCTTACATTTCTTTGAATGTTTTTTGAACTAGGATTCAATAAACTCATCCTGATGTGGTTAGCCTGCCCTGATGGACTCAACAAGTGTAAGAAAGGAAATAATTCTTTATCCCTGGCAGAATATTATGAGACATGCATAAGTGTCATGTCTATAGAGACAAAAAACTGGATGACAGAATTTAAGATCAATTGGAGAAAAGATATCAAAGAAGATAATGTATTGGTGGGTCATGCTCTAGACTTGTCAGTTTTGATGGGCTGGACTTCTTATCAAGCTGTCTTGATAAGCAGTGTGCACTCCTTGGAGAACATATTAGTGATTGCACACAAATGTTCATATATGGGAATGAGCAATGTTGAGTCTGTGACAAAAATAGAGAAGCTGTTGGCAGCTCTGTTGGCCATAGCTGAAAAGTGAAAGGGCTCTGGCAGCATGTACACACCAGGGTGAGTTCTTGGAAGAAATGAGTAAAAGGTGATGCTGTCTCTCTGGTTTATTGGTGTTTGTTTCCTAGAGACCTACTCAGTCCTTTGGGGAAACATTGGGATTAACAGGAATTTTGCTTGTAAATTCAAGTACTCTATATTACCCCCTTTGTGTGCTTACAAGCCAGGAGCTTATCCTGCAAACTTCTAGAGAAATATGAGACATCTTCTTTACATCATCTTTGTTTAGAAATTTGGAATAACTTTTTATTTAGTGTGGTATTCTTCTACCTCAAACTTCTCCATACACATAGAAGGTGCTACCATGGAGGTAATGAAACAAAAGAGTGTCCTCTTTGAGCTAGGAGGAGCGCTCAAGCTTACTTTAGAACAGGATATTTACTACAAGTGAAAGGAAAAGATCTGATGTGGCATACAGCACTTCTGTACCAGCATAGAGCTTGATGGTAGTTGTTACATCTTTTGTTTTTTGGAAAAGAAGATTGTCCTCTGAACAAGACAACAATAATAATGGTAGGACATCTGAAGGTAACTCAAACCAACAGACCCCTTTCAGCATCACCATTTGTTGTGCAAGAGCACACAGGGAGCAGCATAGATGGGACATAGGATCAAAATAACAACACCAACCAGCTTTATTAGATGGGCTGAATTGGAGAAAAGTATGGGACTTTTCCCCCACGCAGTGATTTCCAAAGGGAATGCATGTTTAACCAGATTCTAAATGTCTCACAATATTTTTAGGTAGCTGAAGGATTAACACAACATAAAGACTCCCCTCTTCACCAAAGTGCAAGGAGCTGTGTCCTGCAAAAACCCAGATGCTAAAGATTCTAAAAGCTCTCAGAGATATTTGTTGTGACTATGACTATCAAAATCACATCACTGTTATTTGAGCAGAGGGAGTGGCTGCAAACTCGAACATAGCTGCTTGTTGCCTGAAAAACTGTGAACCTTGAGAGTTTTGGTAAATTTTACTGGGGGGATTTTTTTAATCCAAAACCCACAGGGGTGAATGGGACAACTTCAAACTAACAGCAGCCTCTGCCTGTTTGTATTTAAGCAACTTCATATGGGGACAATATAACTTCATACAGGAATACAGAAAAAATTTAGTAATTCTTAGCTAAAACATCTCAAGCAGTGAAGCCTGTAGAAATTCCTAGGATTCAAGATGAGTTAAAGAAGAAATTAATAATACTCAAATACTGGAGGCAGAAAGGTTAGGCTAGTCAAGAGAAAATAGTTCTAAATCAGTGAAAGTCGTTTACTCCCTTCACAACCTTGTTTTGAAGAGGCTTGTGGAGTGACCTGTCAGTTTAACATCAGCAACTGCAGATAAATGCCATCAGAGGCTGATGCTCTGGAGGAAAAAACAGCTTTATTTCACAAATCAAAACCAAACAGCACTGATAACAACAAAACTGCCAGGAACAGGACTTCACCCACACTGAAAAGTTCTGCCAGATCCTCAGTCTGTCACCTACAAAGATTGGAGGTTTCATCCAACATTCACTTTAAAAGAATATATTTTGTGAGGGAGGGAAAATACCACTTGGGTATTGTGAGGAAGACGTGGTATCATATTTGTTTGCCTACCTGACTTTTGGTCTTGTTAAAGGCTTATGTTACTCACCTGGGTGGATCTGCTATAAGGCATCTCTTTATGGATTGGTTAATACCAGTATGTTTGCTGGTTGTAAAAGTACCAGTTCTGCTTTGCTTATCTCATTGCACCAGGAGCCAAGACAGCTCCTGAGACAGGATCACTGAGCAGGACAGCAGTGGTACTCATTCCCAGCAATTGGCAGATACCTAGTTGTCTGATAGCTTTTTGCCTCTAAAAGTCCTTGTTGTTGCTATTGTCCAGGTCAGAGGAGGAGGCAAATTAAGATGTTAATTTTGACATATTATTTTTTCAGTATCTGGTGGTCTCCAGGCCAGAGACATGTGTTACTTTTCCAGGCTTCAGTGGGACTCCTTTAGGAGAAAGGTATCCTCTTGCTCAGAAATAACCTTTTGTTCCCTTCATTCTTCTGCTGCATATTCCCATGGGGTTAGTTGATCACCCCATGGGTGTGGCAGAAGAGGCAAGACTGATAACTGTGCATACCAGGACACATATTCAGAATAATATTCTAATATTTGAGGCAGATTAATTGGAAACATATGTATCTCCACAGAACTGAGAGCTAAAGCAAAGCTGGTTATCTGCTGGATTTTATGTACTAATGCTGGCAAAGAAATCAGTTTTGAATGAACACTGTTGAAAAACTGAAGTACTACTTCAGGATTGTCCTTAGAAATGCCCTTTCTTCTCCAGTGCAATTATCTAAATGGTACCCACCTCCGAGCAGGCAGATGGTGAGGTTGCTTTATTCATGCAGCTGACTGCTGGTCCAGGACTGTGTGGAAGTCCCTGTAGGGAATGCTAATTTCAGATGCCACAAGCGTTAAGCACCTGGACAGACATTGTCCACAGGGAAAGCCTGGCGGTCACCTTCAAGGCAAAGATTTCTCAGGCTTGGGACTGGGCACTCCACATCAGAGGCAGCTTGGTTGCCCATTTAAAATTCTTGTCCCAGAGAGATAGAAAGGTGGGTCTGGGATTTAAGGGAAGATCATAGGCTCTGCAGGAGAAATTGTGACCTGTTTTACGTGGATCCATGGTCATTAGCTCACATTTGGAGAGCAGATCTCAGTATTCACACTGTCCCAACCTCGAGCCTGACCTACCACAGAGCAGCCAAAGCAAAGAGAAAAGCAAAATGCAGGTGATTTTTTCCTTCCATTTTCTTGAGTTAGTTCCTCAGAGAATAATAAATAAGACAGTAATTGGTGTCAGGACATTGGGATTTTGTGTCCTATTCCTCTAGTTCTCTGAAGCTGTGCCTCTTGGCTGAGTTAACACTGTTACGAAGATAGCATTTTCAATACAGCTGCCTGGGTAAAGAATCCAGTACTAGACCAGGCCTGGGAAAAAGTTATGCCTGCAAGACAGTTGTGATTTGTCCAAAAGACTATATACATAAATTGAATTCACAATCAGTAATATAAAGTATAAGTGATACACATGCATATATAAATATAAGTGCCATATATGACACCAGCAAAATCTCTTTGCCGTGTTTATTTAAAGTTCTGTCTTCTGATTTTATTCCCTTTCCTCATTTTTATTGTCTGCCACATCCAAAGTTTCTGACATCTGAAGGCTTTTTTGCCCTGAGCTCTAAGTTCACAGACTCTCTTCATGATAAAGCAGATAAACATCTGAAGCCAAGGGTGTCTACTAGGACACAGCCCAGCCAGCCTGGGGATCTCTCAGACCAACAGAGCTGGATACAGCTGGAGAGTCTGGGAGAAAGGAACAATCTCAGTTCAGATAAGATTTTTTAACTTCTGAAACAAATTTTCAGCTGGAAAATGCAGTCCAAATTTGACATCTTTTGGGGATGGAAAATATACAGCTGTGACTAATTTCATGACTGTCTCATTTTTCCTCCTTGATGCTTCTATTAGAATGTTTTTTCAGAGGAAACCTCTGAGAAGCTGAGGTCTTGTTTCAATGAAGTGTTGAGATCACAGGGCATGTGTTTGGTTTTTTCCCTTTTATTTTTTTCTTCTGGTCTCAAAGCAGAGAGAGAGGACAAGCAATGAAGGGGGAGGTCAGCAATGGATTTATTTTGTACACATGCAAACACACACTTCAGATCTTAGTGATGCAAACCAGATGTTCACTGTCTGAGTCCTAGGAAGACATTAATTTAACTCATCCAGAATTGTAGAAAATATGGAGGCATCTATCAAAAATTTGCCAAAAGAGGATTTAGCTATTTCTAATAGTAACTTGCATTTATATCAAATATCATCATTATAAACTGATCCTTGACTGGCTGAACTATTGTTTTTTGAGTACTTTAAATTTTGAATACTGAATTATTTTAAAGAAAAATTGCACTGAAATTCTTTTGTTCTGTGGTATGAGTTTCCAATTTCTCCTCTTGTTACTCCAGTTCTGAAATCTAACTCCATTTTAATCACTCTGATGTCCTAATTTTTAAAACAAAAGTTAGTTTATATCAGTCTCATAACCACATTCATAATTTCATAACATTTATAACTCAGTTGGAGCTGCTGCTGGATTTTTGGTTTGTTTTGTGCTGTTCATTCTGGTCTGTACTGATCTCTGTTCCCGGTTTTATTACTAGTGGGGGTTTTTACACATGTGCTTCATATGGCATCATTTAAGCTCCTTGGTTGCACACAACTTAAATAGGAGGACCACAGCCCCAAAATGCAATTTCAGTGGTAATTTTCAACTCAAATGTTACAGTTTGTTTCCGAATTCCCAGTCTCACTCTCATAATACTCCCAATAATCAGTTACAAGACCTTGCTCGTCAAAGTGAACCAAGAGCTGGGTTTTAATTTAAGGGCATGTTCACAGATCTGGTTTAAGGTCAATATTCTGCTCTTTGGTTTTCAATTGTTATCACACTGCTCTTCAGAAATACACCACTATCTCATTAGTCTTCTGATGTAGCTGCAGCACTTCAGATGAAATTAATTCCCCTTATTTTGATGTTTATGAAGTGGAGGCATCCCCAGGAGTTCTGAGTATCATCAGCCCAGTTGATAATTTATATATCTGCATTAGGTCAGCTGAATTTCACTCTTTCTGCCTTAAGCCCCAGTCAATGCAAAATTCAAATGCATTAATTCAGCAGTAAGTGATGTCCTCTCCTCTCTGAGGACCATGTAGTGATTCCATGTTAGTTCTCTGACTCTTTTTCTGCTCTAGCTAAGGGACCTGCTTTGCTTTAAACAATTCCAGTCACTAACTACCCTACCTGAAAGAAGAGATGCAGCCTTTATGCCACCGCTGTTATGAAATAGCTCTAAAATCTGTTTGAAACTTCAACGGATGCTTGTCCAGAAGACCTCAGTCTGTCCCAGCCTCTGAAACATGGCTGTAAGAAGACTTTTCAGGTGTCTTTCATGCTTCATATGGTCCAGGGTGGGACTGGATGAAGACAGTTTAGGCAGAGCTTTTCTTGCACCCCTTTTCCAAGCTGCAGTTGTGGGTGTGCTTCAAGCTGTGGTAGGTATCCACATGAGCATGTCATTCATTTCTGAGAACCATCTTCCTGGATAGCTAGGGATGTGTGAGAAAGGATTAAAGGAGTTTATATGTAAAACTTGGCACAGAGATGACCAATGAGGATTATAGGATAGGAGCCAGCTGAGATGTGAAGGATGTGAATATAAAAGGAAGCAAAGGATTATTCATGGAACTTTGTGAGAGGAAATGGCACAAATGGGATGAGGCCCAAAAGAAAATGTCAGCCTGGCTTTCAGAAAACTGAATGCATTTTTAGGATGCACAGAGCAAGAATTAAATAAGTAGTGCATTATCAGTCTCACTTCAGTCCCCAGTAAAATCATGGAAAAGATTATTCTGGGAAGTACTGAAAAACACCTGGAGAAAAACACAGTCATCAGTCACAGCCAGCATGGCTCTATGAGGGGAAAGTCCTGCTTGTCAAAACTGATTTCCTTGTATGACAGGGTAACCCACCCAGCTGGTCTAGGAAAGCCAGTAGATGTAATCCTCTTGGACTTCACCAAAGCTTTTGACAGGCTCTCCCAGGATCCTTCTGAACAAAATGTCCAGCCTGGATAAACACATCATGTGGTGGGAGAGCAACTGGCTCATGGATCAGGAACAAATGGTGACAGTGACTGGGGTGACATCAGGTTGGCACTGGTCCCTGGTGAGGTTCTGCAGGGCTCCATCCTGAGCCCTCTGCTCCTCACCATCTTCATTAGCAACCTGGACACAGGACTCAATGGAACACACTGTAAATTTGCCATTGGCACTAAACTGGGAGGAGTTGTCAACTCCCTTGAGGGCAGAGAGGCCCTGCAGAGAGACCTGGGCCAATTGGAGACTTGGACAATCACCAACCACGTGAAGTTTAACGAGGGCAAGTGCCAGATTCTGCTCTGGGACAGGGCAGCCCTGGCTGTGTGTATGGTCTGGGGGAGGAGAGGTGGAGAGCAGCTGTAGAAAGGGACCTGGGGGTTCCTGGTCCATGGCCAGTTGAACATGAGTCAGCAGTGCCCTGGCAGCCAGGAGGGGCATCCATGTCCTGGGGGGCATCAGGCACAGCCTCAGCAGCCAGGCAAGAGGGGATATTGTCCCACTCTGCTCTGCACTGGGGCAGCCTCACCTTGAATACTGCATGTGTGCAGTTTTGGGCACCATGGTTTAAAAAATGGCATTAAGCCATTGGAGAGCATCCAAAGAAGAGTCATGAGGATGGGGAAGGATCTGAAGGGGAAGCCGTATGAGGACTGGCTGAGGGCATTTGGTCTGTTCAGCCTGGAGAAGGGATAACTGAGGGGAGACCTCATCACAGTTACAACTTTCTCATGAGGTGAAGAGGAAGGGCAGACACTGATCTCTGCTCTCTGGTGACCAGTGACAGTCCTAAGGGAATGGCATGAAGTTATATCAGAGGAGGTTCAGGCTGGATATTAGAAAAGGCTCTCCTCCCAGAGGGTGGTTGAGCACTGCAGCAGGCTCCCCAGGGCAGTGGTCACAGCATCAAGCCTGACAGAGTTTAAGAAGCATTTGGACGATGCTCTGAAGCACAGGTTGGGATTGTTGGGGTGTTCTGTGCAGGGCCAGGAGCTGGACTCGATAATCCTGACGAGTCCTTTCCAACTCAGCATATTCTTTGATTCTGTGACTGTTTTCTGGGTACTGTTTTATTTTCAGTAGTAAGTAGCCTTCATCAGGGTCAGATTTACAAGGAGGATTATTCAGTGTAGCAGTGATTCAGATGCCTAACCTCTCCTGGGCAGCTCTGGCTGGATTTGCCATAAGAAGTCATCAAGGACAAGATTTATGTTGCTGAGCAGTTACCTATAATAAAATCCAGAAAATGTAATGGGAGGACTGGACTTTGTCTTCAGGCTCTGAAGAGAACCAGCCCTACCAGTGCTGACCTGGTGGAAGGTGCTTCTCAGGATTCATCAGGTTTCTTCTTGTGCTACCCAAATCCTTTCTGATACAGGAGGTTGAAAAAGTTTCTCCCATTTAACTCAAGGTGACCTTAAAGCATTCATGGAAGACATAACATGCTGGATCCAAGTTCCTTGTCGCCCTGATTTTTCAAGTTTTTCTAAAGCCTTCTGATGTTTACATTCTTGTACAGAACTTTCTCACACACTTTATGTAAATAACTTATTGTTTACATTCTTTTATGGGGGATGAGCAACTTGATGGACTGTTGGGTTGCCCAGTGGCATTGAGGAGGTGGCACTGTCACCCTCCAATGACACTGGCACTTCAGAGATCTATAAATTGGAGTCAGAAATTAATAAATCGCCTTTTTCATCTTGGAAAGAGCTGCTGTCAGTGTCATGTGTTTTGTGTCCTACAACGACAGTTCCTCTTCTCTCTCAGGTGACTAGAAGACAAAACTCCTCCAAAATCAGAGTGCCCTTGCAGTATTGCTAAAGAGTATGCCAGTACATCTCCCTGCTGCTGTTTTGTGGGGCAGGGCAACATCTGGATGTATTTACTAGAGTAGATGCTCAAGAGGAGACAGTAAAACATTTGGTTTACGAGCTCCATTGGATCTTAGGAGTCAAGTGGGTGTTAAAAGGCTGATGCCAAAACTTATGCAGTCCTTTTCTTACCACCAGGAGACTATCACAGGCTGCTACAGAATGCCACTACTGGGAACATAGACAACTGGGATTTTAGGGATCTTCAGGGTTAACAAGCTAATTCAATTAATTCAACAAGCTTCAATTAGCTAATTGAAGGAGTTTGGCATTGCTCTAATGCCAGAAGTAACAAATAGATGCTTAGTCCTTTGGTGGAATTTAGCATCTAAATTTTGAAAGCCTTTTTTTCTACTTTCTCAAAACCTAACGGTGTTACCACTTTCCACTGTTAAAAAAAAAAATTCCCAGGGAACTGCGAAATTTTAAAACTTAAAACCGAAAAAAGAAAATTATGTGATAGTAGCAATAAATACAAGAGTACTTTATTTTTATCTCACAGGAATAGTCCTTTGCTGGGAACTTTGCCTCAAAAATGCCTGCTGGGAGCATCCCTGGCAAAACTGCGCAGGTGAAGGGCTTCCAGGCTAATGAGCTCTGATAGATAAGCACAGAGACTTGTCTGGAGAAGAGATGACTCCTTTCATTTTTCCTTCAAAGAAGCTTTTAGAGTGTCGTTGTTGGATAACTACAATTCATACAAAAAATATTTGCTCTTTGGAAAATGGAGATAATCTTGGGTCTGGCAGAAAATCCCAATAATCCCCAGAGAGCATGGAACGTGAAAGGAAAATACCCTTGGCTCTGTAGTTCAAAGAACAGATAAAAAGTCTCCAAAGCATGGTTTTGCTTTTAAAACCAAACTTGTAGGCTTTATTGTAAACTCTTCACATGCAGTCTCCTTGCTCTAAATTTCTCACTGGGACCTGTTGTTCCTGGTTTTTTACAGTCTTTAAGTGGCATACAGGACAGAGGGTCATGTTTCGTTCCCTTTCATGTGTGTGTGTAACCTGCTGGCAGAGCTTCAATGGCATTGGCCATAGCCTTATACAGAGATGCACAGAAATGAGATCCTGCTACACAAGGAACTGTGGAAAGATGTGGGCAGTGACAATCTTTCTCTCAAAAAGATTACAAATAAGACAGATAAATAAGCATATTTTGGAGAGAAGAGACTACTTAGTCAGCAAATCTAATGGGGTGTGTTATATCATTTGCTGAAGTGTTCAATGTTAAATGTGGCTCTTGGTGATCTGTAAGAGAGTGTAAGAGCTATCCCTTAGACCTCATGCTGGAAACAAGAGCTGGAGTCCTGAGCTCAGTCCTACTGGCAAGCCATGGGTTGTGTACTAAATACTGTGAGGGTGTTGAGGGCCTGCACTGGCTGCCCAGAGAAGCTGTGTCTCCTCCTTCCCTGAGAGTGTTCAAGGCCAGGTTGAAGCAACCTAGTCTAGTGGAAGGTGTCCCTGCCCATGGCAGGGGGTGGAACTGGATGAGCTTTAAGGTCCCTTCCAAACCAAACCAGGCTGGTATTCTATGATTCTATAATTATATATTCCAAGAACTGAAGTGGGAAAACTAATATTATTGATAATTGTAAGCACCAGACAAAATTATTTTGCTAATCTTCAAACTAATCCCAAATTTTGGCAGAATTTGCCAGGCAGTTTCAACAGGAAGCTTTAGAGCAGGAGATGAGGGTAATGATGAGGAGACAGTATCACAACAGTCCTGCCTGGAACTGTTCAGTGGTTTAGTCTTGTTGTAAAAATGGAGACTCAGTCTCTGCTTTGACCAAGGACATCACACCCCCCTCAAGCTCTTCTCAGCAGCTTATTTTTCCATCACCATCCCTGACAGCTTCATCCTTTCAAAGGGAGAACCTCCCACTGATTTTTGAACTTCATTGCAAGAGATTTATTCATTATTTTTACTCTTTCATGGTAATTAGAATTATAATTTGTTTGCCTCCAGATGACATACATGATATAAGGTACTGCGGAAATGTTTGAAGCTAATAAAAACAGCACAAACCCCTCCCAGTTCCTCCCTCCTGCTGACTTCAAAATATACCAGTTGACCTAAAAGTGACTGCTAGGACAGACAAATGTATGAGATATTAAATATTTTGGGCATATCTGCTAAGATGCAAACCAAGCATCTTATGTTAGGATCATGTTCATGAATCAGGAAAGAATTGTGAACTCGTTCTGATCCTCACTACCAGTCCTGGTGGAAGGTCACCAAAAACTCAAGGACAGTATGGACCACTGTGACCTTGCTTCTGAAATTTTTGAATTCTCTAGTGTTTCAAAAAGGATAAACACTTCTTCCTAGATCATTAATTAGCTGCATGTTTTTTCCTCCAAAGTAAAAAACTGCATATTATAATCTTAGATGTAAACATTCCTTACATTCCTTATGAAACCTTTTTTTTTTAGTCAGTGTAGAACTAATTAAATACACATTAGTAACAGCATGCAGGAAAAAAAAAACAGGAAAAAACTTATCTTTTGTAACATTTAATCAGGGCCATATTTAAGTCAAAACTGAATGTTTTTCTTACAAATACTCTTTTGTGCAAAGAGGCGCTTGCGCAGAGGAGCCTGTTCATTGCATTATGTAGGCAATCAGGTTGAAAAATCAAATTGGTCTACTCTTGTCTTATAATCTATGAATCAAACTCCATTTTAATAGTGTGACTGAGAATAAAGTCATTCATGGATGGCAAGCATCCCCAGACCCTAAGCAGGTATCTGTCCTTTTCTGAATCCAACTAATCCAATCCTTTTGGGTGGGTAGGCAGAGACATGGTCTTTCAAGCAAAGTAGAGGTCACCCACTTGCTTTCAACTGTTGCTTAAGACAGCTAATAAAATATTAACAAAAAAAAAAATAGGGCAAAGGTGAAATCCTGAAGAAACCTCAATTCCTGGCATTGCCAAGGAAATCCATGGTCTAATAGTGGGTGTTTTTCAAGCAGAAGCTCCACAGAACTCACTGTCCTATGAGTATCAGAGCTGTGATTGCAAAGACAAGCAGTTCCAAGAAAGAGCACGAGACAAAGGGCTTCCTCTTGCATTCGGCACCACATCTGGGATTTCAAGGAACTGAAGAGATAGGTGAGTCAGTTATGCTCAACATTCCCATTCCTGACAAGTCTATGGAGGAGCTTCTGGAGGGTTCTGCAGAGTCCTTGCAGCTGAAGTGCTATAAATGAAATATTTGACCTGCATATTTCTTCTTTCCTTGTAGTGAGAAAATCATGAATTAAAGCCAAGAAGAATGAAATATCCTGCATCAAGTTCTACAAAGTCTGGTTTCCAAATACAAAAACACTGCTTCTACTTTGGCTCAGAGTAGCAATTCACACAGCACACCCTTGTAGCCATGATTCAACCTCCCTGCATACATTTTTTTTTTCAGCTGGGAACAGCCTTTAAATTCTTATCACAACTCTGCTGACTGCATTATTTATATTATTTATACACATGTGTATAAGATCCTCAGTTAACTAATTTATAGCCACTGAAGGATGCCAAAAGCTGATTTTTAATTTTCAACAAAGTATGTCCTTTTCTGAAAGCTATGACATTGTTCTCAAATTAAGTAAATTAAGTACTTTTTTCACCTTGGAGTGGTTTTTCCATTTTTTTTTTTTAATTTTGTCTCAGGCAAGGTTGGTAATTTAGGGTCTGTTCTGTTTCCTTGCTGGATCAGACCCCACACTCAAAGTATGAAAGTCTTTGTTCTGGGACATTCTCACATGAAGGGGCTGTGTTAGCTGTCTCTTCAACGACCAAGTCAGTGGGTTGGTTTTGAGGTAAAAGCTTTGTGTGTGCAAGAGGGCTTTGTGGTAAGCCAACTCACGTAGAAATCTCTAATGACTTGGGATCAAAGAAAATAGTGTTGTTCATAATAACTTGGAGAAAAATCTGTGGACAATACTTGCTGGAAATGATCTTGTGGGGAATATAAGACTCCTATTTGACATAGTCATTTTTTCTGCTTCCTTCTAATAAATGTGTTAATGGCATGCTTTGTGCCAGCTGAACTTGATAAACTCCTTGAAGGATGATAAAACCATGTGTTTGGAACAGCTAAGCTGGGTCCCATAGCAGAAGGAAAGGTCTCTGTTTTGCTTTGGGTGTTGTCAGATGCTGGAGTGGTTGATACTTGAAAAAGGAGTGAGGTTGATCTGGGACCTCAGTAATAACCTAAATGCTGGAGAATACCTAGCTTCTACTGCCAAGAAGCCAAGAGCCTGGAGGAGAGAGTTACTCACCAAAATGCTGCTCCTCCCACTGCTGGTGGGGTGCTGGGTGCTAGATTTCTGTGCTGAATGGGGCAGTGTGGACAAAGGTTACAACTGGGGCCCAGCGGTCGAAGGAGTTTGCTCATGAGCCTGCAGTAGCAACCCATGAAGCCTGCCTGTGGGAACACACATCCTGAGAGAATATTCTCTCATGGAAGACAAATTTCATTTAAACAACCTCAGGCTCATGCCAAACATCAGATCAGTTAATCTGATGGAAATATCTGTCCAGATGTGGAGAGATCCAGCATGAGCAGGGAATGGAGGAGCATCATTGTGTTGTCCCCAGCATCTCTGCATAGCCAGCAGAGGAGCCAAAGCGAGTGTCTTCTCTGTGGGAAAGGGAAACTACAGAACCAAGGACAATCCTTGTGCAAAGAGGGCACCATGAACAAACTTCTGGGCTTTTTCCCAGAGAATGAAACCTGTCATGTTTCAAGTGTTGATCTATCCAGGACTGAAATAAGGTACTCTTGATGCAACTTGATGTGAAAAGGTAATGACAGTGGACAACACTGATGTTCCATGTAACACAAAGTGAAGCAAAGAACTTCCCTCTGCATATGAAGAATAGCATCAGTTTCCAGAGACAACATTCATAAATGACTAAGCTTAATCAAAGCAAGGCTTTCCATATTCTGCTATTGCAGTTATCATTCCCTTCTCATTTTCTTAGGGAATACCAGGTCTTGGGAGAGATACCTTGACCATTTGCAGTTTGATAATCCTACCAGAGCCTTGATGTCACTGAAGCCCATAAACAGTTATTCACAGATGACAAAAACACTGCAAAAAAGGCAAAGGATAAAGGGAGAAATTAATACCATAAGAAAACATAAAATCGTACAGTATCAAAACTGAAAGGCACACTTACGTGATGAAGAAGATTACAGAAAGTACCAAGGCTGGAAGAGACTTGTGAAGTTTCTGGTTAGATGAACATAACCATCTCATGGTATCTCAGAATGCATTAGTAGGGGAACTAAACACAACAACCAAGTTTGGAAACATTCAGGCAAAAGAACCAAGGATAATTAAGTTGTTAAAAATTTGCCTTGTAGCAAAAGTCACAAAGTACTGAGACTGTGTAGCTGTCATAGCTAGGAGAGAAAAAAGTGTGTCTTGATCAGATTCTTAGAGTGCTATGGAGAATTTTCAGTCTTAGTAGAAAATAGTAGAATGATACCTAGAGGATGGAGGTTGGATCTAAATGTGTAACAAGTCACTGGAGCAGCTTAGAACAGAGAATGTGATTGAATTTTCATTGCTAACAACTCTCCAAATCACTACAGGATATTTTTCTCCATTTTGAGCCTGAATTAACTGCCAAAATCCTAATGACCTCTTACACAAGAAGTCAGACAAGATGATCTTAGTCTCCTCTGATCTTAGAGCCTATGAGTAATGTATCGCGTATTTGTTCCCTCATTCTCTCTAGGGAAGAAGAAGATAGAGTGAACTGTTTTGTTTTAGAAGTATTATTGGGAGGTTTTAGTGTTCTGTACTTATTTTAGAGGTGGGAGGTCAGATATGTGTTATAGTTGGACTGCCTGGGAGGGTTCTTTATGGGGAACTTGTTCCATGCTGGTCACTGAGAGTGCTTTGTATTTCCTACCTCTTCTATTAGAAATTTTTGCAGTGCCAGAGGATAGAGATATTCCAAGTCAGGGGGCTGTGGGTGATCTTTTGCCATTGAACCCTTAAAGAGTGGGTTTATGGCTCAGAGTTGTAGGAAACTACTATGTACAGAAAAGGCATTGTCTGATTCCATATCTGATGCCACTTGATGTGGTGCTTTGGGTCCCATGGAAAGATAACCCACTGCTGATTGTGAAGACCTGTGTTGCTCCTCTGCTCATCCACAACTTTTCTTTCACAGAAAATGAACAATGTAAAGCCCTCCAATGCTTGCTGAGGAGACAGTATTGGCCTTCTGAACTCCATCAAAGTTCAAAGATGACCAGCAGGGCTTTTTAGTCACTTTTCAAATATTAAGATAGCTCATACTAACACTTGCAACCAGCCAAAGATAACTATGGCACTCAGATATATCAAAGCTGTGATATATCTGAATTAAAATTATTTTAAAGGAAAAAATATTTATCCAGGACAACAGATTATATTCTGATTAAAAAATGTCATTGCTTTGCAGGGCCTAATGAAGCATGCAAGATCACCCTTGCTGTTAGTTTCTTCTGTGACAAGAAACTATATATAGAGTGTTTGTGTGCATAGGTACACACACACACACACACACACACACACACACACACACATATATATATATAATACTATATCAGAAAACACCAAAAAAGAAGAGGGAAAAGCTTTGTAAATATACAGCCAATCTTTACCATTGTATTGAACAAAACATCCCATCCTTGGAAGTGTTCAAGGCAAGGTTGGAATGGGCTTGGAGCAACCTGATCTAGTGGAAGTGTGTGTGTGTGCTGGGTTGACTCTGGATGGATGCCAGGTACCCACAAAACCTGCTCTATTACTCCCCTCTACAACTGGAGAGGGGAGAGAAAATGTAGGAAATTAGTTGAGGTAAGGGAGACATCACTCAGTGAACACCATCACAAGCAAAACAGACTGAACTTGGGGATATTAATTGATTTTATTACCAACAGAATCAGAGCAAGATAATGAGAAGTAAAAGAAATCTTAAAAACACCTTCCCTCCACCCCTCCATCCTTCCTTAACTCTCCCTCTCTTCCAGTGGTGCACAGAGAATGGGGGTTATGAAGAAATGAGCTTTAAGGACCCTTCCAACCCAAGCCATTCTATGATTCTATTATTTTATGATTGTCATCACTCTCTAGGTTAATACAACAGAGCACTGAATTAAGGAGACAGTTGTTACTCTACATGTAAAGAGAGGTGGGACTATGTACCATATGCACAAAAAGGAGTCAGGACTAGAAGTCATCTGAAACAATATGGACTTGGGTTTTTAGAACCATTTTAGCTCTGACCAGAACTAAGTGGTCCAAAGTCATCAACAAAGGGATATAATCCCTGTTCATTCATCACAGCCTGTAAACAATAACTGCTGGACTATTTTGGTTAATAAGACC
The DNA here is from genome assembly GCA_013400575.1 of Peucedramus taeniatus. Lineage (NCBI taxonomy): Eukaryota > Metazoa > Chordata > Aves > Passeriformes > Fringillidae > Peucedramus > Peucedramus taeniatus. Next base: position 48,019 of record WBNO01023792.1, read on the forward strand.
TCAGCTCTCTGTTAGGGAGGCTTTGTAATTTATCCAGACCAGAGCACAAGAGCTAAAAAGCCTGAATTTGAAGTAATTTTGGCTTCTAATTTTAGATTTGAGCTTCTTATTTTTGTGGCCAGCATTAAAAAGAGATAGGAACAGAGCATCATTGGCAGCATTTGCACTTCAAGGAATAGGGTGTCATCTGCCACTTTTTGCTGAACAATCCAACCCACAAAACAGGCAGAAGTTATGCACCAGGAAAGAAAACTGGTTCACTGTTTCTATAACAAATCATAATTTTCCTCCAGGCACTATTCATATATATAATAAAACTTTCCCTGAAAATCTGGCACCCTGTGTTAGTAAGAAATACAGAGGGTGAGAACACAGAATGAAATTAATTGTTCAATAAAATGAGTAGAAATCAGGATTAGAACCAAGATCTTTCGACCTTTATCATTGTGAGACTGCTCAAGGAAGGGGAAATCCTGTTCCCTTCAATTCATTAGCAAAGTGTCAACCTCTTTCTGGAGCATACACATAGGTTCTTTGATGAACTTATTCTTAAGGTACTTTTATCCTCCTCTCCAGAGCCTTTCAAGGCTCAGAACAAGTTTTTTTCTAAGATGAATGAGAAAGTAGGTTTCCACCTATATCTGTAATTTAAAAAACGAAGTTGTTTGGGCCTGAACACTGTGGGATATCTGGTATCAGCTGCAGCCAACTACAGTTCAGGTGCTGACCTCTGTTTTCTGAGGGCTTGAAAGTGCTCAGCCATTCATGATTTTGCATCTTTGAGGAAGGAAGTCTGGTCACAGAAGTGATCCTAGCAAGTCTGAGTGGAAACCTAAACCAAAAGATCACATTGAAGCTTAGAGCATCACATCCTTCTGTTCATACAGTCACTGAATCAAAAAATTCCTGAATGATTTGGGTTGGAAGGGAACTTTGAGATCATCGAGTTCCAGCCCCCTGCCATGGGCAGGGACATCTTCCACTACACCAGGTTGCTCCAAGCCCCATCCAACCTGGCCTATAACTTCCAGAGATGGGACAGCCACAACTTGTATGGACAACCTGTGCCAAGGCCTCACCACCCTTACAGAAAAGAATTTCTTCCCAGTATCCCATCTAAACCTGTCCTCTGGCAGCAGGAAGCCATTCCCCCTTGTCCTGTCACTCCAGTCCATCGCCCAAAGTCTCTCTTCAGCTCCCTTGGAGCCTCTCTAGGCACTCCCAGGGACTCTAAGGTCACTCCAGAGCCATCTTCTTCTCCAGGCTGAATACCCTCAGGTCTCCCAGCTTGTCTCTGGATCAGAGGGGCTCCAGCCCTTCGAGCGTCTCCATGACCTACTCTGGACTTGCTCCAGCAGGTCCAGGTTCCTCTTGGGGGGCCCCAGAGCTAAACAGTTCAATCAGATATGATTTTTAGAGCTTCAGCTCCTGTTGTGCAGTTTAGACCAATATTTAAGCTAATTAAAAAAAAAAAAAAAAAAAGATAGTTTGCAAAGGAGAGAAGACTTAAAAAGAAGTATTGCTCAAAACTACTCCAACATCTGGCAAAGATCTATTATAATAAATAAATTACTATATTAATAGATCAAAACCAGTCATAATAGATCTGGGGAAGGTCTATTTCGATATATATACACATTAATATATTTGTAGATATTCCCAACATCTACCAGAAGTGGCTCTGAGCAATATTTCTTTTTAACAGATATGCTGTGGGAGTCATCCTGACACAGTCTGGTGTGCAGTCCCTGATGGTGCCAAGAGCTGTGTTTCTTGTTTCCTTTCTCCCACTCCACTCCTGTATTTCACTATGTAATAGTGAAGGAACTATTGTAACTCACATGACTCAGGTTTATTCAGCATACTGCCAGACCCAGTGTGCTGTCAGATTTGTTTATTGGGATTATATCCTTCCAGGCCTTTTATGGAAAACCACAGAAAGCCTCTATTTCAGCATGTACACTTTTGGTATCAACAAACCACTGAGTAACACAGTCTTCCCTCCCATGATAGCTTGTCATATAAAATTCTCTTGTCTTACTCTCTTTTCTGAACCTACTTGGTTTTACCCACATAGATGAGGAAGACCCAGACAAACTGAAAATGTTTGCAATAAGTTTTACACTCAAGTTTGTTAGCTTGCATGCCATTTCTAAAATTTAGGAGTGCAGAGGTGCAACAAAAAAACTGATTAAGAAAGAAAAACTTCTGAAAGTGTCCCTTTTAGACTGTTCTGCTAGTCAAGATAAATGGTGTTAAGGTAAATGCTTCTGAGTAATGTCAGTAATCACTTCAGCTGTACAAATCTTTTGCGTGTTGCTCCTTCTGGAAGGAGTCAGTGTTGAGATAAAATCATGATTTATTTTTCAAGGGGGTGACAAGACCTTTTCCCAAACCTACAGCAAGATCTGTGCAGCTCCCTGAGCTAAAATAGAAACTCCTCATCCCCTGCACAATCCCTCCAATTGCTTTCAGCGATGACCTTTGAGAAGTGGGTTTGAAGAAGGATGGCTCAGGTTTGGCAACACATCTCCCCTGACCTTTTCCAAAATGTTGCTTGTTGTTAAGGTGTCCTCACCAGGCATGTTCCTGCTCTCAGTCCAGCTCAGCTGTGCAGTGAAATGCTCCTGCTGGAATCTCTCCCCTGTCAGAGGGTCAGAGCAGAGTCGTGCTCTTGCACATTAAGAATGTGCACAAGCCAAGTACCAGAGCTAAGATGACAATTCTTAATCATCCACTTGATTATATTTAACTGCTAGCCTAAGGGCTTTCTTTTACTTTTCAACCCCCTCGTGCTGATAGTATTTATATACATATATAACTTTATGTACACAAGTGTCTGATGTCAATTAACCCACTCTGATAAATGAAGCATAACACATAAATAAATCCTTGCAGGAAGAAACTCTGATCCTGTTTATATCTTTCATATCTCTAAAGGAAAATACTCTACGGTCTGTAAATCCAGTCTCTATGAAAAACTCATTTTGTCACATCATTTTGCTGTTGGACAACAATATTGCTACTGCTGTGACACATGAGCACTGCAAGAGGACACTGTCTGAGTGCTTGAGACAGCCAGTCCTAGGTGAAGGTCCTTCCACAACCTTTAAAAATGCGTCCAAAATCTCCAGAGAGAGGGAGAAGTGTCCACAGGTCAGAAATCTAGGGAAAATTTTGCCACATTCAAATCAAAACACTTGCCCTTACTTGATGCCAGAATTTTACCACTGGCATTTGGCTTTGAGCACGTTAGAAAAAACATGTCAAGTTGCCAACCTGTAGTGTAAAGCTAATGTGTTTTCAGGCTTAGCAATTAATTGAAATAGGAGTTATATGTCTTTTGAATTCAGTTGAAGTAAAAGGTGCTGTTTCTAGAAATGGCTGGGATTTGTAACCCAAGACGTTCCCTCCACCTGAAACTGCGCCAGGGGCCACCCATTTTCTAATGGCCCATTTAGCATAACACTGTTGCTGTCCCTAAAAGTGGGATTTGTCACCTGGTGTGCAGACAGCCAATCTCACATGCAGAGCTGAAGTATTTGATTATTTTATATTTTCAAAGATGGGTGCTAGGTAGTTAAACCCACAGAAAGTTAGCACAGACTCAAAACTTTACACTATATATACATTTGAGCAATAAGGAAGTCTTGGCTCAAGTTACCTAGTTCTCTTATTAATTAGTATGCTACTTTCTATTGGTTGAATGATTCTTTTGCTTCACATGCTAATTAGTCTGCATGTTCAGTCTTTCTCTTCTTCTGAGTCGGTGATTTCTCGAGTCTGTGTCCATGAGTCAGCAATCTCCCCCATGGAATTATCTCTTGCTGTTTGGCTCAGTGTGCAAGCTGCAGGGTGAGCTCTGAGTGGTAGGAACTCAAGGCAATAAGACTCATGCTGGCACCAACCCCTTGCATTACAAAGGGCACTACAGGGACTTGTGGGACAAGCCAGGAGACAAGAGATACAGCAGGAGCAGAGGACTCAATGGGAAGACCCCAGACTATGAGTAAAGGTTTGTATTAACCCTTTTCATACACACATGGAGAAATCTTTGCCTTCTCCAAGGATTAATTCTTTGAATTGCTTTGATTATTATGTGCTGCACTCATCTCTCCATTCAGCTTCATTGTATCTTCAGTGTTTTTTTTTTTTTAATTCATGCTGACTTGATATTCAAATACATTTCTTTGATCCCATGAGTTTATTAACACCTGCTTGTTCAAAGCCAGACTGTAACTATTCTCACTGTTACAATTTTTCATTTTGTTGAAGGGCATACATGGAATTTGGCTCCTGGTGCAATCTGAAGAAGCCCACCATGACATGTAGCCACATAAGATTCTGGAGAATGTGCAATTTTCAGTTCTACATTAGCATTTTCTCCTCAAACCTTCTACCTACTCAGTGCTAATCATCCTCTTGCTTAAACATCTGGCCTTTAGACAATCAGAAAAAGTGTATTGAATTATTAACTCTGAGGTTGATCTTCAACCTCTCACATTATCACTCAATAGCAGATATCTTAGCACAGACACTTTACTTCTAATAAACATCATATGCATAGCAATGGCTTTGGAGATCTTCCTTTGCTAGAACATAGGAGACATCCAGGAACACTATCAAGACTACAAATATTCAAGACTAAATTGCACATTGCACAATATGTGTTTTGTATTTGAATCAAACTGGTGGGATTTGCCAGATTAAATATGGATGTATGTGATGTTAATATTTGTGTCTGAGCTCAGCTGTTCTGCCACTGGAGAGAAAGAGGTACTTTTAGAGACTGATTATAGAAGAATCTGATCCAGCAACTGAACCCATACAGTCTTACAGAAATACAGATTGGGAAAGTCCTGAAAAGGTCACCAGTATCCTCACTCAGTTTCCAAGGGTGGATCAAACAGTTCTGGACCTCCCTTAGCAAGTGCTTCTCTGAGCTCTTTCTAACAAAAGGGAAAGACCAGGTACAGTGTTGACTTCAGTAAAAAAGACTTAAAATAAAAGTAGAAAGGACATTAAAATGGCTTAATCCCACACTAATTGGTTAAGTGCTAATGGCTGGATCTGACAATTAATTTCAGCTTCTGAAAAGTTCTGTGCCTGCTTTAAGTTGTACCTCTACTGTTGGCCATGGAAAGAGAAAATGAATGATGAACATCCTTCCTACCCCAAAATAAGTAAAATCATTTCTTGGTATGCAACTCCTCTGAAGGTAACTGTACCACTGTTGGTTGTAAACCAACACCCCACACCTTAAATTATCTACCCAGCATTAAGTATGATGGAATGAATCTGACCACCATCAGGCCAGGACCCAGAGCCCAGATCTGAAGAACCATTTTCATAAGGTCACCCTGAAGGTGCTAAGATTCCAGACCAAAATCGTGCCAGGTTTGGGGGGAGAAAAAATATTTAAAAGAATCTACAAAGTGAAGCAAAAGGCTCTTCCTGGAAATTGTTTGGATGTTTTTTCTCAGTTTCAGTGCTGTAAATGGCCCTTCTTGATCCTTTCAGAGGTCCTAGGTCAAACCACACGTCTTCTTTATACAGGATTTTTTAATAACAGAGGTGCACATACAGTCCAAAACCTCAGTTCTGTTACTAACTTTGCAAAATGCCTGAGGAAGTAAATATTGTGGAAAGTAATGAGGACAATTAGATAAATAAGGGAATAACTTAAGTGTCTAAGACAAGATTTCATATGACTCTTTGTTAATCATGACATTATTATGCAACTTTTATATATCATTAACAGTCTCCCTTTGTAATCTGCATTTTTTAAAAATAAAAGATTCCTTTGATGATAGTCCATTTTATTATGCTTGGTGATGTTTCTAATTACCAGGATCAGTGCATTTTTCAAAGCTATTGAAGTCATTAACGATCTATGACTTTTTTCCCCCTTTTTGATGTTTTTTCTAGCTCAACCCATTATGAAACAGACAACAGTTTGCTGTAATGGGAAATATAATTTTGAGAATTAAACTAATTTTCCCAATAACTGTTTTCTGATACTTTCCTGTTTTCCATCAAAGCCCAAGCACATGTTTGTAAATGTCCCTTGGTGTCAGAATGCTGTCTGTATTGTGGAAACTGAGACTGAAACTGCACATTTTCTAATAGCAATGATCCATTGATTTGTGCTGGCTCCTTTAAAGACTGACTCCTAGTGCTTTTCAAGTCCTGAACCAGTTGTATGTAAGCTTCATCTGGACTTATGTGAATCCCAGATCTCCTGCTAATCTCAAGTAATGCTATAGAATTAATTGAGACTGAAATACCAAAACAAGAATGCAATAAATCTTAATTAATTCAGAAAAATATCAAAGATATATCTGCTGGGAGTCAAAACTGAGAACAAGTATTTCCAAACACAAACAACAAGCTAAAGAGATTATAAGAAACAATGAGTAAGGGGGTTTTGCATTGTTTATAAGAAAACAAACGCCAAATACAATGTTTTGGATAACGGCTTTATTAAAGAAGCACAAACCAAGTTTGGAAATACAGATCTACTCTCAGTTCAGTCCTTGGAATAAGGATTAAAGTTGTCTGCTCCACTGAGGCATCAGTCAGCTCTGCCCTGTTCTTGCTTCTTGAAGACATCTGGGTTGTATATGATTTGAACATACAGAACTTCAAAGCATTTTTAACAAATGATTTAGAGGTATGTTAATAACTTTTTGACACAACAGTAATAACTTACAGAACTTTTTCAGTGCAAAACTATTTTTTAAACAATTTTAACTAGTGCAAACTTAGAAAACAGTCTCTGCTTCCAGCTGTCGCTCAGTTGTTTGTGCATTCTTCTGGTGTCTTCTGCTGCTCTTGGATCGCCTGTACTTGTGGCTTGACATTCTTTGCAGGGACCCATCAAAGACCTGCATTTGTAGAAATGCATGCAAACCCCCTCCCCCAAGTCACAAGAGGATAGGGTCCTGAAATTTGTCCTGTCTCTGGATCCTTGATGAAGACTGGTGGCCTTTCTTTGAGCTTTACTTGACTGGCATTGCTGAAGCATCTGAAAATTGGTGGTACCTGCTCCATAAAAAAAATTATTTAAGAAGTTAAAAACACATATAGCTTTATTCAGCCTCTCTATTGCAAAAAGCACTTCCCTCCCTTTTGCCTTTCAAGGATGACTTTCAGTGATCTGTGTGCTCTTTCTACAATAGATTGGCCTGTGGAAGAATGTAGAATACTGTGGAGTGTTTTATACCCCACACTTTGAAAAACTCCTGCAGTTTGTTAGAAATGTAGGCTGGTCTGTTGTCCATTTTGACTTCTTGAGGAATACCTATGGATGCAAATGCTTGTAAGAGATGCTTAATTATCGCTCTACCTTTTTCTCCCTGATGTGAGGAAGCAAAAATTGCTCCTGAGAATGTCTATTGATACATGTATATGTTTGAACCATGCAAATGACTGATATTGAGTTATGTCTGTTTGCCATATATCTGCAGGCTATAAGCCCCTCGAGGGTTAACCCCTGTCGCTAGCTGGTATGGCTAATTTTTGGCAATCTGGACATGACTGGACAATTGCTTTTGCCTGATTTTGAGAGATGTTAAACATTCTTACTAAAGCAGGTGCATTTTGATGATAGAAAGCATGGCTCATTCTGGCTTGTTTGATAACATTAGGAAGTGTATTCTGGATTGGCATGGCTAACAAATCAGCCATGGCATTGCCTTCTGCTAAAAAACCTGGAAGCGAAGAATGTGAACAAATGTGCATTACGAAATAAGATTCCTGTCAAATGGAAAGAAGGAAGATTAATTTTTTTAGTAAACTGTATGGTTGGTCATTGGAAACCTCTTTTAGCA
>WBNO01023797.1:0-108619 GCA_013400575.1 Peucedramus taeniatus
CTGTCTATAGTTCTCTGTGATTGAGATCTGGTCAGTTTTATGCTGAGGTCCCATCTAATGAAGGGTACCTATATTTGGTAAGATCCAAAACCTGTCAGCTTTGAAAGGCCTAACTTCTGCGAAGACTTCAGTTCGTGCCAAGAACTTCCAGGACTTCCCTGGGATTACATGCAGTGTGCAGAATGATCCAGTGCATAAGCTTTCGTTGAGACCAGTGATGAAGTCTGTATATGTATGCTTAAATTGGAAATCTGGGTTTGACTATACTGTTTCATAAAGTCATCAAAATAGAAAGCTGAAATGCAAAGTGATTGCATATTGCAGGAAGCAACTTGCCCAAGCTTGCAAATTTCACAAGAAAAGTGCCTGTTTAAGTTTTTGAGACACAAGTATGAATTTGTAGATACATACCTTTTAAGACTGAATGGGCATTGGATTTCTGCACAAAAAGGAGAAATGGACTTAACTACTGTTTTTCACAACCGTGAGATGTTCTTTAGTTGGATAAGAGCATGTACAACCATCCTAGAAGTTGACTTGTTGCTTGTGAATCCACTGCTGACCCATAATCACCCTTTGCACTCCCATTGACTACTGGGAGATGCATGAGGGTGATTCTGGCTGGAATTACATATTCTATATGCGAATCTGAAATCCTTAATTATATTGGCAGTTAATCAACTAAAACTTAGTTTGGTCATTTTTTTTCCTCTGGCTGTAAGCTTAATCCAGATACCTAATCACAGTGTGGCAAAAAAAAAGGAAAAAAGAAGTCACATTTATTTGATTAGATATCTGCAATATAAATATTTGAAACTTGGAGCAATGTTGCTTTTTCAAAGCAGACATCTTACATGCTGCAAATATTTATACACTTCAGTGCTAGAATAAAGCTGTTCTGACTCAGACACTGAAGGCAAAATTCTGTTTTTCAGTTACCCACTGTAACTGCACAGAAACTCTGTACAGTACTTGGGAGTTAGAACAACTTAACAACAACTTTATATTTCTTGGTTGCCCCTTCTATGTTAAAAGTAAGTGGAACTTCCTTAACTTTTCCAGAAGGAAGGATTCTAGTAAATATTATGTTAGAGAGCCCACATTAAAACTTGGGAGTGGATTATGGTCCAGGTAGTTAACACTGCCACAGCTTTCATTAGGATGATGACTTCATTACAAATGTTTACTTTCATTACCTAACTGTTAGTCAGCAAATGTTCGGTCTCTTGATCTGCTGAACCTGCTTCGCCATTTGAAGCCAGCGAGCTCTCATTTTTTTGCTGTGATGATTACTCAGTGCTGGTTGTTCATTTTTTGATGTTGTTTACATCTTGGTTATCTGCAGAGGCCCATCAGTGTTGTTACACACTTGGTGTTAGCAGTTTCTCCTTGCGTTCCTGACACTGCATTACAGCGCTTGTGCAAAGGAGCGTGGGGCATTAAGCGAGTTGCGAGATTAATTTAGTACGCGCATGGACAGAACTTGCATCTCTAAAAGTTGCTACCAAACTATTTATTGCCTAATAAATTCTAGCAGGTCTCGTAGCAGTAGCACACATCTGCTGTAAGATAAGTTCTTTATTTACCACTCCCAAGTTGTGAGCTAACACTGCACATGGTGTCCATGGCGGGGACACTGGGACAGGGGCTGCTGAAGACTGGTCTATAAACTGTTTCAAGTCATGGAAGAACATAGGCTCTTTTCTGTGGGTTCAAAGACTGCTTACCTTCTGAGGACTACTTAAAATTCATTTTTGCTAACCTTTCATTTAAGTGATTGCTTATGGAAAAGAATTAAATTTTTATCAGCAGGATATTGTGTTGCTTAACGTTTGTTCAACCAAATCCACATTTCATTATGGGCTGTTGCAGAAGCTGTAGGCCTGGCATTACTGTTGTACTGTTGTGGTAAACCTAAGGTAACTTTAGTAGGCTGGCTCTGAATTTACAGCACTGGATGTGGGGATGAATTTAGCGCACAGCACTTAGCACCTAATTAAAGCTTATAGTATTACATCCGTAATCAGGGCGCTCTTAGAATCTCTAAGAAATTACTTTTTCCTTTGTCTACTCTTCTCCCTTTTCTTTCTTGCCATCTCACTGTGTGGTGCTGGGAGCTTGCTTCTCCATGTTGGGGCTGTCGTATTTATGTCCCAAAGGAAATGCTTTCCAGCAGTGTACTTCAAATTGCAAAGTAGAAGAATTTTGTGGCTCCCTAAATCTATAAGGCCGGTTTCTAAAATGATCTAGCTTTTAATCTTCTTTCCAAAGTAAAATAAAAACTACAAAGCGTATGTAATTACAATTTGTAGCTATTTTTAGACTCCTGACATGTTTCATTTATAGTATAATGATAAAAACAAATAGCACAGAGGCTAGACAGACAATTTTCAAACCAACAGCATCCACTTCAGCTACCCTATGAGTATTTCAGACGTGTTTCCTTTGGTTCTTTTTTTTTTTTTTTTTTTCTTTTTTGGCTGGGAGTGTACTGAAACTGTATGTCTCAGTACATGCTGGGGGGTGCAGAGAAAAGGAGAGCTCTGTTGGGCAGGTCCTGTTGTGAGTGTTTGCTGAAAACCGGATCATGTGTCAGTGAGTTCTAACGTACTGCACACACACACACACACACACACACACACATGCTTTGCTTTTCCGGCAGGTATAATACAGGAAGAATGGTGAGTTGGCTCGTCACTATTTTTACACAACACAGAAATGCTTGTGTTGGCTTATTATGGGGATAAAGCTGACTGAATAGTAATTTTTCCTTGTCTTTTTAAAAAAGATGGTGAGCAGGGAAGTGGTGTTAGTTTTCAGTAAAGAAAGAGGGAGAGAAGCTGGTGGAAATTAAGGTGTTCTAGTCACAATTGTAGCCTAATTTTAAAACGGTCACGTTTACTTATTTAAAAATAGATTTGGGAATGAAATTAGCCATGTTCTTTGTTTTTAAAAGGGTAACGTGTGCGCACTCACCATATGGTAGCATTTAACCCATATTGTATTAGCTGACAACAAGTCACATTTATTCTCTGATTTATTTCAGTGTTTCAGAATGTTCTTTTTCTGAAATCTAGTACAATAAAAGATGCATTTAGGATTGTGCAATGTAATTGTCTGTAGCTGTTTTGCCTCATTGTTAAAATGATACCAGGTTCATGAGTAAGCAATATTTTTCCCTTCTGAAATAATTTCCTTAAGAAATAGTCATTCTCTGAATGTTGAAATGGTTTGCGGGAAGAGTTATGAACAATAGCCAGTGACACGGTGTGTTGTAAAGGATTGCGGGGCGAGGTGTTACAGTCTCTGCTGGCTGAAACTAGAGCTCCTCTTTTGATGGTTGAGTATGTGCTTGCAAAGTCTTTCTCTCCCCCCCTGGTCCACCCTCCACCCATCTTTACACAGAGGTTGCTTAGTTGTCTATTTTAATGGATGCGTTCTGGCTTCCTTTGTGGCAGACTGTGAGGCACCTGCATTGGTGAGCTGGTAGCAGAATTGGCAGCCACAAGTAATGATAAAACTATGAATCAGGCAATTTAAGGACTGACTTAAACTATGCAGTTAGGGAAATAAGATACCTTATTTTCCCTTTGGATTTGGATTTCCCTGGGAGTTGTATTTTTAGGCTTTCTTTGCCCTGTGCTGTCCTATCTACGCACATCTTTGGGGTTTCAGGAGCTGAGGCTCTGCTGCAGAGTCCCAAAGTGTGCAGTAAATAGGAGTTAGCCCCATACGGTGCGTTGCATGAGAACTTTCAAAAGTCGGTGGCACTCCTCACTGAGGTACCAGTTGCTCACCATCTGTCTCTTAAAGTAATTTCTTTTAACCTTGGGACTCTTAAAATATTTCAACAAGGTTATTCATGTGTTTGTGTGAAGAGTCTGTAAGTGTACCGAAAAACTGCTAAGCGTCTAATTTCAACATGGTGTTTGAATACTAATGTATACCAATTAGGAATGGCTGACGTTGTAATTTATAGAAGTTGAAAGGAGCATTAAACACCACCCTTCCAACACTAAGTACAGCTTTTCTTCCTGTGTGTAGCTGCTTATATGAAACTAAGGGTCTGTATTCCAGATTGTTGTGCTAGCATGTTGATACATCCTTGGATAAACTACCAGGCTCATGTATTATCACATCAGTACCTTTGCAACATCCTGTGTATAACTGTACCTTTAGCTGATTAACACAATGCTTTCTTGGTACTGTTTTTGATGGCTCTGTGAATGCTTATTTTAAGACCTTTTTTAAAGGAGTATTTTCATCACTAAAGAGAAAAGCTGTATGAAATCTATAAATACTTACTTTAATTAGATTTGCTCTGTTTGTCTCTTTTTTTTTTCTTTCCCTCCAGATAAATTTTACCTCAGTAATGAATGCTGTGATCTTCAATGCATAATTTATATTGACATTAATAATGATAGTTGGAGAATATTTTAATGCCAGTTTGAGAAAACATGACAATTTATGTTGATAACCTTGGTCCCATTAAATTAGAACAGATTTTAGTAGAAAGCTGTGACTATCAGTGGTATGATGAAATAACCCACTTCTTTTCATTGTGGCAAGCATATTGGAGAGTTCATCTTATCATGAGCGGTACATACCAGGTGTCAAGTGACATGCCAGACACACAGCTTTGCTTCTGAATGACTCTTTCCAATTAGAAAGTAATGGCTTTAACGGGATCAACCAAGTAATCGGAGTCTGTCAGTTCTCCCGTGCCAGGAGGTGTATATTTGCAAATGTTATTTATTTATCTGCTTTTTAATGAGTTGCAAAATTGTTGGTAACCTTGAGTAAATTTGGGGGGTGGTGGAAATACTATGTGGAAATTGTGGGATTAATGGTTTAGCAGTTGGGATTAAAAATAGTCTCAGCAAATTACCCTGTTGATACTGAAGCCAGAATCTGTTAATGGGGTTACAAGCAGATTGGTTTATCGGTCATTTATTTTCTAGGTTGATTAGGGATTATAGGTTGCCATCGCAAAAGTAAGCAGTGCAAAAGGCAAGGATTGCTAATATTTTCTTCAAAGTTTCATGCACTTGGAGGCTGTCTGGAACTCAGAAGTGGTTTCTAGATTGTGGGCAGCCTTTCCTCTCAGATTTTTATACTCTGAAGTAGATGTCTAAGGAGCCTGGGTATTGTAAAAGGGTGGTTGGGCTTGTTAAAAGTCTGCAAAATAGTACAAAGCAGTAATCTGCAGGCCACTAAGAAAATTTTAAATGCCTGCTGCTGAATTGCCTACTGTTGTGTTCCCTGTTTCAGTGCAGAACCCAGGGCATTTCTTACTCACAACAATGTTTATGATGTGCAGTCTATGCAATAGACTGATGGCTTTTGTGTGTCCTGTTCTAACCTGCAAACAAACTCTGTGTACCTCTGCATAACAAAATCCTTTAACTGCCACCTGTTTGTTGCAGATCACACATACGTCTCTGAGCTAGGGATAGAGTTGCAAACCAGGGCATCCCCTCTGAGAGATAAAAAGATGACATCCATGATGGAACCCTTTAGATTCTACTCTTCTCTTCTGCTGTCTCGCTCAGGAGATGCTGTGACTTTAACTCTCTTTGCTGCCTTGTCCTGATGTACAGCTTGAGATAACATAGTGACATTTATTTGGCTTTTCAATACTTGCTAAGTCAAATGCAATGAAATAGCAGGTGAACATTTCTGCAACTTTTTAGCTAGATGTGGAGCACTGCACAAGATTGGTGGAGAGACCTGTAATTGTTTTTGTGTCCTTGACTCTGACAGAAGATAAGGGAGAGAACAAGAAGTTCAAGAAGAGAAATGCTGACTTGGTTTGTTAGAGGAGTGGAAGATACAAGCTTAAAAAGAATCCTCTGGGGACTGGCTGATCTGGCAGGCTAGCAGAAGGGAAGGAAATGGGGACCTTGAGATGTAAGAGATCAAGCTAATTCCTTACCCTTCTGAAAACTAGGCTTTCTTCTGTCCTTGCAGAAAGCTTGTCCAAGCTTCCTGCAGGTTCTAAGACTGATATTCAAGGATCAAGTCTTGTGTCACCAGGCTGGAGAGGAAGATAGTTACCTGCTTAATGTGGCTCTCCTGTGAGTTTTGTGCTCCTGGAGGATGGGAGAGAGAGCATAACGGACTTGATGAAGGATGAGCAGCCCAGGGCAGTGACAGGAGTAAGAAATTTGTCTGTATTTTGGTTCAGGTATTTTCTCCTGCAGTTCAGTTTGCACACCAGCGCAGGTTACTCTGGGGTGTGTAGGGTGCCTAAAGCTGCCCTGCTGGCTCAGTGGGATTGGGAATGCTGCCCTCTGAGTTGGTACTTCCTCTGAACAGGAAAAACACCTCATTGTTTGGTACAGTCTCTGTTGTCTGTGATCCCCATGGAAGAAGAGCACTATCTCTTAAACTAAACTCTTTTCAGCATGTTAGAAAAAGGACAAGATGATGAGAGTTGAGAGTCTGTCAGCTAAGAAGATGCTAGACATGAGACAGATTTTTGTTTTCTTAAACACACAGTTTATTCTGCCTTATTCATTGTATTTTAAACTTTGAAGAAAATAACAGTCTTTGAAGGGCTAAAATCTCAGTTTCTCGTTCTAATATGCAAAATGAAGTTTTGAAATGGAATCTTTTTAAAAGAAAATATCTGTATAGGTATAGCAGTATGTGAATGTAGGAAGATAATTTTGCGGACAGATAATAAAAATGCTCTTCACACAGTCCTCCCTGTTTTCCTCCCATACTGTTAGGATCTCATGGATTTTGCCTAGCATAACTCAATTCTTGTGGAATTTTACAGCAGCTCTGTGAAGTTTATTGAAGACCAGGTAACCAGAATTGCTCCTTGTGTAATTCCACCCACAAGTGAGGTAATTACACCTTGTGTTGGGCATAGCGGAGCTCGTTCACTTGTAAAGATCTCTCAGCTGTTTCACATTTGGCATCAGTGTCAGTCTCCTTGCTCAGAAGTGATGAAGAGCTGGTGCAAGCAGCAGGCACAGCAAAAGCGGGAGGAGAAGAAAATAGGGTGTGTTGGGCTGAACACAGCCTTATAGGAAAAAAACTGTAACAAGATCATACAGAAATAAGGAGGAAATTGGTGTTTAGAGGAGCTGTGAGTGTCCAGGAAGACTGTTGAAGGTGGAGAACTACTTTTCCCTGTACTTAGGAACACTGGTGGGTGTCTGTCTTTCATCAGAAGTCACCATGGCAGGAATCTGTAGTTATGTGTGTTAAGGTAGTAAAAGAATCATTGCCCTTTGGTGATGCTTTTCTTCATGAGTGGTGAGGCTGAGGTGGTGGCCGGGGCTCCCCTGCTCATCATGTCCCTGTACAGTGTTTCTGGATGTTGCTGTCTGGGATGTGTTAATGGTGTCTGAGATTTGTTTTATTTCCCATGGCACTGGTCTGCTGGGTGGTCTCTGCCATCCTGCAGCAGCACCAGAATGAGATGGGGTGTGTGCAGAGCTGTGTAGGAGCAGGATATGGGAGATGCCTGGTGTTCTGTCTGGTGCCTAGCATATGCAGTCCTGCTTCATCACAAGGAGCCCTGGGAGAAATTAGAGTGGTGGTGGTCATAGAGAGGAGATGTTAAACAGAAGAAGAGGAGGTTGGCCGAGCACATGTGTTTGCATGTGTGTGAGGTAAATGAATTTTTCTTCTGTGTAGTTTCTTGAAGGGACTTAAGGCTTGGTTCTACTGCACAAAACACTATTTATTGTAGACGCCTTTCCTGTCTCTTGTCCCTCAGGTGTGCCTTGCTCTGCAGTCCCTTTTTCCTGGCTGTTGCGCACTTCCAAACTTGAGCTGGTGTCAGCACTCAAAACTTGAAGGTGGCAGAGACTTGGGATGAGTGGGTGGATGTGGCATGCTGAGCATGAGAGTTTTTGGAGGAGGAATATGAAGTGGAGCAGGTTTGTGTTCAGAATGAAAACAGGAGTGATCCAGGTGTTGCAAGGGGCCTGTGAGAAGGATTGAGCTGTGCTGAGAAGCCTGGCTGTTGGCACAGAAGGGTTGGAGGATGTCAGGCACGATGTAAACAGCTACCTAAGACTGATTAATTTTTAGCACTGGTAGCAAACTTCCTTAAAAAAGAAATTGCTTTTAATGAATAGAATTTGTTAGGACTAGCTGGGTTTGTGAAAGATACATGTCAGCGAAAACAGCCATGAAAATAAAAAGCACTTGGGAAGTCTGTTGTTCATCCTCTGTCTTTTCTGTGAATACTGTCATGAATCTGTCCTGAAAGCACATTTTCTAGACATGACTTTTACTGCTACAGCCTTAACTCTGATGACTTTTGCAAAGAATGTGCTGGGTATAATGTTTCTGCTCTGTTAAAAAGAAGTAGTAGCTTTATGTTTTTAACATTATAAAGGAGATAAAATGAGGACTCAAAACAGTTCCCTTTTCCAGGCTTCTGTAGCTCTGATCAGTTCCTTTTGGTAACAATCATCCTTTACATCAAACCACAACATGATGGTCAGGTAAAGGTGCGTGGGAACACAGCAGGCATCTGTTTTTATCTGACACAAAGTCAGCGGTTTAGGCTTACAGAAGATTATGATTTATCAAGAGAGCATAATTATAAGCTGTTGTCATATGGTGGCACCCAGTAGCAATGATGATGTGTTGCTGCTGTTCTGGGATGTGTACAAACACACAGGAAGAATAAGTTCCAGGACTTGATTGTATCTCCTCTGTGCACATGTGGTTGTATGGATCCATTAAGGGGTCATTAAAGTTCTCCAAAGCATATCTGCTGTCAAATTAAATGCTAATAAATGTCTGTTAATTATCACAGTCCTCTTCACAATAATAAGTTATTAGAATTGAATTTACTGTGCATTTTACTACAGTGGGGGGAAGCCAACTTTGGTTTTTGATCCTCATCTGGCATTTAAATGTGTATGCATAATACAAGGCAAAAATTTGGCTACAGCCTTCCTGGTACTGAAGGCTGCCTGTGTACTGATACTATGGAAATGTCCTCTGCTCTCCTCCAGACTCAGATGCTTTCTGTGCAGGAACTGGTCCTGCTGCAGGCTTGCAGGAAAACCTCACCATGGGGCTCTAGTTCTGTATCACACCATGGGTGCCTGAAAAATACTAGGATGGTTCATTAGCCTTCTCTCTTTGTGTCCATTACACAAGGGTAGTAGGGAGAAGTCACATAAGAGATCTGTGACCAGGGAGGAAAAGTTTTAGCATGCCTTATAGCATGGGTATAATGTGAGTACTGCTCTCTTCCCTGAGGAAGAGTATTGTGTATGGAATTCTCTTTCATTGCAAAGATACTTTTCTTTTGCAAGCAGCGGAAGCAACTTTCTGGTTTTAATAATTCAGCCTGTTAGTAAGAGCTGCATGGCATAGTAAATATGCACAGATATGAAGCTTACTTTTATGTATTTCCTGAGCAGTGCAACTGGAAGTGAAGTGGTGCCACATCTCCTGCACATGTAAATGGCATGTAATTTCTTCTAGACAGTGGTCAGAAAATGATACATATTCCATCACTTCAGGACATTGCATCAACTTGACCCCAGAGGCTAAACCTTGCTCACTTACTGTGCATTTTGGTGGTGTTTGTCGAGGTACTTTGGTCATGTTAGTTTCAATTTACATCAGCATATGTTAGACTAGAGCTTGGTATTAGGTGTGCTGAATATACGCTGTGGCATAGAAAGGGGAGCAGGATGACAGGGGACTGGGCTGGCAGAAGGAGATGTGCCTATGGCATCTGTTTTGTGCCTCTTGAATACTTTATTTCAGCCCTGTATTCCCTGAGTCATGTTAATCCTGGTATCGGTAGGTACCGCCTACGCCCAGTTTATTTCTACCTTGAGGTCATGGCATAGGGTCATTATCTCACTTTCTGACTGTAAGCCATACTGCCTTGTAGGTTGATGATGAATTCATGGCTTTTAGGGAGTCATGTCTGCTCCTGTGCGTGTGCACACACACACCCCCCACTACAGAATAGCAACTTCAAAGCCCTCGCTGGGTAATCTTCACTGACATCAGTGAGCACTTCTTACTCATCCGAGGAGCCTCGCTGACTTGAGAGGCACTTTCTTGTGAGTAGGAGTTTGCCAGTGTTAGCAGTGGTGGCCCTGCCTGGCCCCAGAGGGTGATGGTATGACTCAGTTACCCTAAGTTTGGCATTGCCTGGGCATGGGCATATACACACACATGCATAAAGAAAGAAAAAAAAAAAGGTGTTGGTGTTACCTGTCCAGAATTTGAAAAAAAAGAAGTTGTTTCGTGTGTGTTGTTGATGGTGTTTAAAGTCAGGCGAACAGAATACCTGCAGCCCTGTAGGTACAGGTGCCTCCTTGGCTGCACATAATGATGTGGAACTTTTTGTGTTTATGGCAGTGCAATGTGATGTGCTTCTGTCCTCTTGCCTCCTTCGTGACTCTGTGGGCTGGATTCTCCTCAGCCCTTTGCCATCTCCACCCACTGAGCTGGAGAGTTCAGGGGTGTAGGCTGGGTTGGTTTGGTTCTCTGTTTATATAGGACATAGACCTGCATGCTCTGAATGTATTTGTTTAAACAACAGGCCAGCTGCTAACAGAAAATGGTACATGCCTTGCTGATTAATGGGAAAATAAAGGCAGTATTGTCATGATGATGGCTTTAGAAACAGAGATTGTTTCCTGTAGTTCCTCAAGTATGACAGAAGACACCTAGCTAAGTATTGTTAAAAAAGGTGCTTGCTAGAATAATAGTAAGTGTATGATGAACTTAATGCCAAAGATAGCAATGCAGTTCAATAGAGTGACTTCAGAATCCTGTTGTCATTCAGTATTTCTGCTTCTTTTGTCTCAGTAAAGAGCAGATTTTTTTTTCCTTCTCCTCCTTCCAATTTTGCAGAAGTAGGTTATCCATAGTTCACTATAGTTTTGAAGTTATATATTAGCAAGCATCATATTATTAACCCTTGCAAGTCAGTGTTTTTGTTTTTTTTTTTTTGTAATATAAACATAGTATATGCCTGTACATGTGGAAACAAAACTCAGGGATTTATTTTAAAGCTTTAAAGGTGGATATGTGGTGTTGGCAAGCAGAGTGTGTACCCTAAGGCATCCTTACATTGCCAGTTGGGATTTAAGCTTTTATACTAGTAAATTTTATTGTCTAGGTTAAAAGCCAAATTCATTCAATTAAATTAATCTCTGTTTTTTTTCCAGTGTGGCAGAGTTTAAGCAGGGACAAGTGTTAGCTGTTAAAAGATGCTGTTGATTTGATATTTTTTTACTAATACTAGGGTGAGCTCAAAATGAAAAGAGGTTCTGAAGTTTTTGCGTGGGGCTGCCATGCTGCCATGAATAAAATGGATCTTTATTTATTTATTTAATCAACATTTAATCAACAACAAAGCTTGTAATTTAGCACTCCTCCTTGGTCTGGCAAGCTGATCCCTGTAGGCGGATGCTGGTGGCCACTTGGAAGTCTATTGAACTGACTGCAAAGATTTGATCATGTGGGTCAGTCTGTACAATGTGGGGGTTTAGTTTCAGAGACAATGATTCACTATTGCCTAATTTTGGAGCTCAAATAATTGCTTTGCTATCAGTGCTTCTCTTTGTAGTGTTCCTAACTAGGGTGTAAAAGCAGGTAGTTTATGTTAAATGGCAGGAGAAACAGTTTGTCTACTGCATGAAACCACTGTGTTTATGTATCAGTGTAATGCACGTAATCCATCCACAAGTTTATGCATTCAGTGTCCTCCTGAAGTGTCAGAGATCCACAGTGCCCCTGAGTACCAGATTTAGCATTTGATGCTCAGATGTAGTTTTCAGATTTATAAAGTGTCTTCATCTTTACAGCTCCCCACTGGCTGTGTTTTTCAAGACGTTGAGGAGCTTGGTACTCTTCCCAAGTCAGCTGTGATTTATGCTCAGTCAGAAAGGACTGAGGCAGCCCATTGAAGTTACCCTAAGGGAAGCTGTCATCATCAGGATGATTAAAAAGCCTCGTTGGGCATATGATGCAATACCAGTGTGCAGGATAGCCCTGCTGCAGGTCGAGGGCTCCGGCCCCAGCTGATGCTTCTGCCTAGGTACCTGAAGGATGGCAGAGCTGCAGGTGCAAACTCAGAAACAGAAGGAGCAGGCAGGAACGGTTGTTCCTGTGGATTTTTCTCTAAGCAGTGAGGAGAATGTGAAAGAAGGTTTAGGAAGGGTAAAATACTGACTTGCATAAATGGAAAACGGCTTAATAAATGCAGTGCTGACATAGCATAGGTGAGATCTTGTTGCCCTGTTGCTCCACATGCCCTGTTGTGACAGCTGGGGCGGTTGGGCAGGGTAGCACATATCCGCTCCCCTCTGCAGGTTTTCATGTTGCAACTCCTCTATGGATGTCTTCTGGCCAAAAACTTCTCTCCAGCATCACTTCAGGAAGCATGTTTTGACACTGCCTGCTTGCATATGTGCTTAGAGGGAGTCACTGCAGGTGTCACTGCAAAGACAACTCTTCTCTCGTGTGTGGTTGAAAGGTCGCAAAGCAAAGAAGTCAGTTAGAATTAGTTTTCTTTGAAAAAACCAAACCCTAACTCTTCGTCATTAAAATTGCATGAATTTAACAAATATGTATATCAACATTTGATATATCTGGGAGGAGGTGATTAGTTTTGATATGAAACGTTGTGTTTAGAGCACTCCAGATAAAGGACATGATATTGCAAGTAGAAAAGGTTTTGGGTAAACCAGAATGTTTGTTAGTTTTTTTTTTTTTTTAATTATTTTAAGCACATCAGTGTATGCACCTGGGGACAGAGATGACCCTTCGTTGTTACTGTTTGTGGGGAGGTGACCTTAACAAGATATACTGGCCTGAGTGGGTTCCTCAGCCTGCTGTACCCCTTACCCCTCCCTTCAGAGGAAAGGTTTGGTATGGAGTGGCTGATTCAATATTGAGAGGTGTGTTTTTTTGGGTTTCTTTTTGGATTTAATCCATGTGCCTTTTTTCTTGTGTTTTTCTTGGTGGTTGTGACACTGACATAGGTGAAAACCAGGTCTGCTGAGAAACATCATTAACACACTAGATGTCCTGCGTAACTTTGCCAGGGTGAGGAGGAAGGGATTTGTTTGGGATGTAGCAATCAGCAAGTATGCTGAAGTGTGGTAAGACCAACTGGATGCAGTCACCGGGGTGCAGTCAGATTTGATTGTCCTGTGCTTAGTTACTCTTCCTGTAGTTACTGACAGGTGAGGCATCCTGCAGTGTAGCAGGCATCCGCATGATTGAGCTATGTCATACTGTACCTGATCTTACAGATTTAATAATCTGGGGTGGTTGCACAGCATAGCAAAAAGAGTTTGCATCCTACTTCAGATTAATGAGATCTGTCTCTTAAAGCAGGGGGTTTAAGATGTAATTACTCTGTATTTATATAACAATCACTTGTGGTGTAAGAGAGGTAGCTTATATAAACTTTTCTTTAGGATTGTTTTTGTTACCGTGAATGAAAAGTTAGTTTATTTTTCTTTTAAATAAAATTTGAAGGTAAGATCAAGCTATTTTTCCCCCTGCACATAGGATGTAACCACTGCAGTGGTGCAAATTGCAACAGAGGTATTGTTGCTTTATGTAGATTCAAGAGCGTGGAAGTTCTGCCTTGTGCTGTATGGGTCTCTTCTTTCAAGGCCGATGGGCCAGACTTCTTGAGCAGCTGAATCTCATAAGAAAGAGCTCCTGTCTCTTGTGTCGTGGTGTCTTTGTCATAGTGGCTGTGCAGTAGAGGGCAGAGCCCTGGTGGAGGGGTAGGGGTGGAAGAAGTGGAGGCAGGAGGGCAGGGATATAGCCTGGAGGTGTTGGCTCACCTCCAGGGAATCGTTGAGACATTTTTGTTTGAGTTGAGGAGTGCTTTGAAGTCCTCTGGTGGAAAGCCTGCCTCCTCGCTGCTGTCTTTGCTTTCAGGTGGGTAGGTTTTCTACCTACACTTTACCAGAAGTGTAGGTTTAGCTGCCTGTGCTTTACAAGAACAAAATGTTTCCTGTGGCAAACAGAAATTGCATGCAGAAACCCAGGTTTGATTTCTCAATTCTGAGTCTCTCTGTTCTTACAAAAGAATGTTTTGCTGCATTTTTTTTTTTTTGACTTGTTAAGTTTTAAAGGAAAAGATTCAAATTGTGCTTTTCAAGACCATTTAAAGTATTTAAGTCATTGTCTTGGCCAGCAGAGAAGACCTTGTGGAGCTGGGAAGTAGAAAGGCAGAGAAAACAATAGTACCTGTTCAATTAAAAGTGCCAGTGCAGATTAAGGAACGTGTAGCATTTTTATGCCAAAACTCAAACAGCAGTTTCAATTCAGCTGTTGATTGACACAATCATTGCCCCTGTTGCAGCATCTGGGTAGCTGTGAGGAAATATCTGAGTATCTCCTGGTTGCTGCTGGTGTCTCGGTGATCTCATGCAATGATGTGTGTTTTCTCCCACTGGTGCCTGAACACACGCTGCTGCCAAGGCTTTCTTCCATCCACGGTGGACAGGAGAGAGCACTGGGCTTCATCTCTGTGCTGCTGCCTATTCATAATTGAAAACTTGTTGCCTCCTCTTGGTGCTTGGAAGCACATTCCTGAATGTTGAATGCTGGCATCTTATTCTTCAGTTAGGAGTGAAGGCAGCCCTGTTGACCTTGGGCTTGAGAAAGTCGCTGTCCTAGTGGGTTTTATGGGGTTTCCTTCCTCTGATTCTCTTTGTTTTTCAGTAATTAAAGCTTGCCGCTGTTCACATTTTGAGAGTGAAATTCTAATTGCTAAATAGAACTTTAGTTATTTGTATAAATAATGAGGGAGCCATTTAACAGCTTTGTGTTTCTTACTGTTCTGGTTATGCCTGCTAGGAAACTTTAAGGAAATATATGAAGCTGTCAAGGCTGCAAAAGCAAGAGAGTCTCGTTCTTGAAGAGAAGAGACTTGGATAGCTCATAAAATCGCAGCCTTTGGGTGCTGCGGAGAAGTAAATTGAAGTCATAATGACATTATGGCAGAGAGCGTCTGATCTGCCAAACTGTCAGCGTTTGATGGACGTGGTATCTACTGACACGATGTTGCACGAGTGCCAGCCAGTTTCTCTTTCTGTCAGCGCAGTGTTGATACTGCCAAGTGCCTGCTACTCCCTTGAACTGCTGCACGTGTAGAAAAAGCTGCTGATCAATACTGTAAAGGGGCAGTTTATGTTTGGTGATTATCAGATGCGTATTGATCTGTCTTTCGGTTATGGGTGTGTAAGAAGGAAATCAGTGATTGAGATGGTTGAAGTATTGGTAACAGATAATTTCTCTAAATTACAACATAAACATTTGCAACACTTAATAACTTGCCAGATAAATACAGCTTCCTGACAGCTTTCCAGCATCAGTTTCATTTGGGAGCTGAGTAACTAACACCCTAAAGTTTAGGAGGAAAAAATCAATGAAAGTATCAGGAAGTGACTTTCTTTTAGTATGTTTGGTGTGCTTTTGTTTGTTTGTTTAACATAGCAGGAAGTGAGCATCCCAAAGAAATGATCTCACTACCCTGCACCCTGCTGTGACTAAGTGCCTCCAAAATGAGTCTGGAAGCAGGTTCTGAAAGTGGATATGCAGCAGAAACAAAGGTGAAAGAGCAAATGCTGATGTTATGCAAGATAGCAGATGAGAAATGATTCAATAATGGTTACAAGCATTCACACAAGGGGAGGAAAACCCACCCAGATTCCCACTTAACAATATTGATTCCACACTTGAAAAATGAACTGCAGTTTATTGCATCCAAGTTGTAGAGAACGTTCTCCGCGGATCCGGTGAGAGGAACGACAGGAGGGTTTTTAGACAACAAAGTAATATGGGAAGGATTAAAGGACTTCTCAGGTGAAGTCATCCTCTATTTAATGCTTATGGAGAAAGCACTGGCATCTTGTAGTCTTGGCTGAATATATTTTGGAGGATTAAGGATATTTCTGCCACTGTATGAGTGACTGTTGAAAGTAAGATCAAAGCTCCAGTCTTTTATTGGCATTCTCTCATAGCAAGGGTGTGTGCTTTGTATTTTACTGTGTCATAATTTCTAGGGGTTTGTGTTTGTTCGTTTTTTTTTTTTCTTGTTTTTGTGTGTGTGATAGTTTTTCATCTCTAGTACAATGCATGAATTAGTTATTCAGGTAAAAACTGTAAAATCTGGATGACCTAATTATAGATTTCTTAATTTGCACTCCTGTGTCCTGTTATTAAGTATTCCCTTACTTGGAAGAGCTCAATACTTGGAAATCCCATTGCAGTCAATGGGAAATGCAATAATAAGCACTTTGAAAAGCAAGCTTTCCTTGTTAAGCACTTAACCATGATGGTTTGTAGAGATACCCGAGATACGATAATTCTTTACCTAAATTAGTAACCTAGTTAGTATCTCCAGAGCCAATGAAGTGTTTGAAAAATGTTTGCACATCATTTATGAAAATTCAGGTTTAATTTTAAATAATTCTGAACCTTGTAGGTATTTTTGATTGGAGCAGATGAGTAGAATTTGATTATGTATTTTAAGTACTTTTTTTTTTGGAAGAAATTTTCAAGTTTCACAGTGAAATGTCTGATTTTGTATTTTTGTTAAATGTACTGTGTCATGATTCTACTTATATTCAAAAGGTATGAGTGGTTTTGAAAATAAGAGTAGCCTTGCTGGATTTAAGCAGATTATTTATGTGTGTGAAGTTACTCAGTTGCATAAGTGTTTGCAGAATTGGGGGTTGTGTAAAGTTTCAGTTAATGGCTTAAATATTTTTTTCTTCCATTTTTAATAACTTTATTTGTAAGATGTCTGAAATGGCTGTATTTACAGCACAGCTCACTCTCTGCATTTAGTTTCAGAAAGGAAAATCATTTTAGGTCAACTTCTGTTCATGTAGGAGGAAAAAAAATTGATGTGGAAATAGAACGGATTTTGGCTTTAGGCGTGTTTCATCAGTGATACAATGGATTCATTCATAAACCTTTAGTAAGATGTATTTTGATATTTTTCCTTTCATTGTAAAACATAGGTGCAAGTTTTCCTGGAGAATTAACAACACAAAAGCCTTAATTTAGAGTTATAATTACAAAATGATGACTTTACCATTTGGAGCAGTTTAATGGTTTTATGTGGAATGAGAAGACGGATGAGGCTTTCTCAAATGCAGACCTTTTTAGGACACTGTGAATAATGTGCAACAGATAATTTTGTTCAAGCAATATACAACAAAGCATGGAAATGATAAGACTACATATTTTAGGAAAGTATATCCATGAATGAGCAGTTCTAAATACGTCCTGAAATAGTTCCATACAGTATGGACATGCTGTGAAGCTCAGGACATCCTAGATTTCCTCAGACAATATAAAATACTTCTTGTTATTAAATTTTAAGCAGGATTCACTGTGTCCTTTTATGTAGTTGTTCTGGGTAATTCCTGGAAGTTTAATGGTTTTGGACACCTTTTAGGTTGCTCTGCAGACAAATTGGGGCATTTTCAAAGTAGCAGTTAAAGCCTGCTGAACTCCCATGCACTAAAGGGTAGACCAAAAAGTACTTCCCTCAAAAACACAGACTATAACCTCCCTCCCTCTGTTTTCCCCACTTCTGTGTATGCTAGAGACTTTTTTTCCTTTCTAGCTATGCATTCTTGAATACTTACCACTAAGTTATCTGATTAACTCTTGCATAAAAAAGCCAGTGAGGAGACTTACAAAAAGCATAGCCAAAGTTTTCAAAGGAACCTCCATAACACCATTTCTAAGACTCTCCAGCTGCTTTGAAAATTTCAGTTTATGCTTCTTCCACTGTTTGCCTGTATTGTGCATCTGTGCACGTGCAATTATAGAAAATGTGCTGTATGGTAAAACTGGCTAAATATCTGTTTCAAATTAAAAGTAGTAATTGAGGAAAGATTGTTTTAGGCTCAGGTTATTTCACCAGTATTCTACATTGAACTTCTATTCAAACCCAGTATTGCCTGGTCACAGTCTGTGGAGTTGGAGTGAGGCTTGAGTGAAAAGAAACTTCTTCACATGGTTGGGTGCCAGAATGAGCTGACCTCTCAAAGACATTTGACCTGTGGAACTCACTATACCAAGATATTATCAGAGTAAAACATTACAGCTCAGGCTAAATAATGGAGAGGTTATGACATAAGACTTTTGGCATAAGAGGGCTACTCAAAGCATGAGGTCAAGAAGACACGTTTTCAAAGAAGGGTGCTCTTGCCTACTTCTAAATCACTTTGTGCCCTCTGAAGTTGAGGTAGTGGTCTCATCTCTTACTGCTTTTCTTAAGATGAAGGATGGCTCTGGTTTTAGAAAAAGTATTTTTTTCATCTGAATCACTGCTATAGTGGCTCAGATTTTAAGGAAATGTCCTCATGATTATGCATGCTCTGTTATTTTGATACCAAATACGAACAGTGTCTCTCAGAAAGGGGACTTTATTACCATAAAAATTATTAAAAACCCAACCAACATTGCAGCAGTTAAGCTCAAAGTCAGCCATAGTAAAGCAAAGCACAGAGTGCTTGCATTATCTCTGAAATGACTATAAATTGTATGACAAGGAATGGTAACATGGCAGCACTTGCACTTGATTATCCTCAGAAGTTTTATACAAGAGGTTCCAATTCATGTTAGAAACCAACACTGTAGTATTAGGAAAGCTGCACACTACTGTGGTCTGCAATTTACATTTCATGTGCTTCACTGAAGATTAGCTTTATTAAATCAGCCACTGCTTCCAGATCTGCTTCAGCGAGACCAAATCTGAAGCTTTTAAATTTTTTTTTTCTTTCCCTCATTGAGAAAACAAGCAGAAGCAGACAGGCTTGCTGCATGTTGCTTCTCCATTCATGGAAAAGATGAATTCAGAACTATTAAGCCAGTTTCCTGTTTAAATTGCTGGATTTTTTTGTTGCCCAGAACTGGAATTCAGATGAAGCAAGAACCAGCTATTTCTCTCTGACCTTGACACATGTTTCCTTTTCTTGGCCAGCTGGAAAAATGTTAGAACAAACTTCATGGCAAGACATGAAGAGAATAATTAAAACCTTACATGTAGTTTTTCAGCTGTTGATTGTGTGTCTTTAGAGAATTCATTCAAATAATTATAGATAAAAGTAAGTGTAACACTAGCAGAAAATCTACCTGTGGATGCTAGATTTGAAGGGTGAAAAACTGTAATTTTTTGCACATTTTATGATTGATTATTGATGATTGTTGCAACTCTCTCTGGAAAGATTTTATTGTGCTAAATGAATGTGACCAACTTCTGACTTCAGCCTTTTTTCTGTAAGGTAGTTTAAATGAGGAGCACCTTTGGTGCTCAGCAGCTGCATTTTTTCTTTTAGTGCTTTCATCAGTGCAGAACAAGAACAATAATGTGGAGATAACTTAATTATAAAATGCATAGATGTTGTTTCACTTACTTGCTCAATAGGCCAGACACTTGGGAATATGAACCAGTGAAGCAATAAGCATTCTTCTAATAAGGATGCATTTACAAATGAAATAGCTTTTAAATTTAATATTTCTGTGCTGTGCTGAAGATATGTTTTTATGCCTTGGAGTTTAGCATGTTCCTGTCAGGGGGTTATCAGAGTAGTTTAAATATTTTGGGTTGCAGATCCCTTATAAGGAAGTGCAACGTGATTCAAGAGGTGTTGGTTCAGTTGCGCTTTTGTTTTATTTGATGTATACGGAAACACAGTTCTCCTCAGTTTTGTGAAAAATACCACTCTAATAAGATCAGTACAAAATGTGGGTCTTTTCCCCAAGCCCCATGCCATGCAGTTAAACTTAAGCTGGGCTAGGAATTGCTCTTTTCTGCAATACAAGTGTGAGCTCTGTATTGGCACAGCTCACCCCCGTAATTAGCTGCTGCCGCACAGGCGTGGTGGCCCAGGGTACAAACTCTTGCAAGCACATCTCTGGATCTGCATGTGTTGTTTTCATTTACAATGTTAATGTAGATGACAGACATTATTAATATAGGGTAATTAAAGCGGGCATCTATAGCTTTCTGACATCTCTGCAGTTTGTTTTATTTCAGGCTGCAGGAAGCATTATGAACTCTGAAAAAGCTGTAAAGAGAGATTAATGGAAGTTACTCAAAAGAATTTGAGATTTAAATGTGAAAGCCTGTAAAATTACTGTTCTTTCTATTATTTAGATATTAAAATATATTTCATGATTTCTAAATACTTTGGTCAAGGGCTTATATAGATTCTGGATTAGGAGAAATACTTTAAAATAAATCTTGGGATGAAGGTTGATAATAGATGAGTCCAACTTTTTTTAATGTTTTAAAGTTGTTATTCAGTTAAGTTAGACCTTGTTGCACTGGTACACATCTAGTCATTACTTTCTTTTGGCTGGATTTCCCAAACAGTTTGCCTTCGTTAATAGCTACCAACTGATTCTTAGAAAGTAATTAAAATTTTATTTGATGGTATTTGTAATACGGTGACCGTATTGTTGCTGGAAAGTGAAATCAAATGCTTTTTAGCTGCGAAATTTCTACAGATGAGCTTCACTGTTTCAAACAGACAAACTATTGGTTTTGCAGTGAGAGCTGTGAAGTTTGGTGTGTGCTCAAATACACTGATAATGTCCTCTCTTCATGGTAGCATGCCCTTTACTCAGAAAATCTGTGTACTGAATGCCCTTTAAATCTTACTGACGTCTTTTTTTATATGTCATTGTTTAAGATTTAAAAAATCCCTGTCATTAGTTAGCAAAGTTTATTAACCTGATTTTTGTTCCTTCCTTTTGGCTGCAAGATAATTGCTGTGAGTTGGTCACTCAAGTTCATTTGGTGGAGGCACAAGGAGGATGTCTCTGAAGCCTCTTGTAGGCAGCCGTGGCAGTGTCTGGTTTGCAGTAAGGGAGGTTCCAGACAGCCTGTGAGCATGGAAGCAGTGACACACAAACAGAGCAGGTAGCAGAGTGGGAGGCGTGTGTGTTTTTTAGAGCTTTTTTTTTTTTTTGTTCCAGAGAATCAGCACTATCTGCCTTCCCAGTTTGAAAGTTGTGTTGTCAGCTCTTTTGGCCGTTGTTGACCTCTTGCACATGTTCATAAAAAGGCAGGGAAGGGAGTCCTCTTCACCTTGCCAAGGAGTATTCCTGCTGCTGTGCCAGAGATGGTGGCTGCAGCGCCAGCTGTTTTGCAGCTTGCTGTGAAAAATAAGCCTTGCCCTGAAATTCTGTGGCCACATAAAAGTGACTCCCCACCCTTCGACTGGAGGTGGCTGGGCTGTAAGATCTGAATGCTGGGAGGCCTTCGCCCTTTTCTCATACAGCAGCAGATGGCTTTGGATTTGGCACTAATAGTCATGGGAATGTAAGAGGGTCTGAACTGGGTCAGGCTGAGGATTCGTGTGCTCTATCTCCTATCTTTCCTCTGACAGTGCTTGGAGCATCAGAAGCCTCTTGCGGTACTCTCCCAGTTTGACCAGTTTGCAGTTCAGAGACTAAGCTAGAGGTCATATCTAAGTATTTTTGGTTTCTTAGTCTGGATGAGCTTTTCTTTGTGGAGTTTATTCATTTGCAAAAATTAAGCCTTATGCGAATTGATTAGATAGTGGTGAGGCATGCTAGGCAAACTGGGAACTTAAATTTTGGGTGTCTTGGTTTCCAGCTGATGTGCACCTCGTAGGCTCAGGCAGGGTTTAAAAGGAAGTAATTCTAAATGTATAAGGAAGGTAAATGTCAGCCTTGGACTTCAAAACGAAAACTGAAGGGCTGGTGTCTCCCTTCTTGTATGGGTATAAGTGTACAGCGAGTGCTGAAGTCATTGCAGTACGTCAGGAGGGACACTTGTCTGACTCAGGTTAGAATTTGACCCTCAGTTTGTAAGTAAAGCCTTGAGTGGGTGTAGACCTCTTGTATGCTGGCAGTCTTTCTGCAAGCCCCGAGATGAGAGAAACCTCTTGATCAAATGAGCTATATCCAGCTGCCGTAATGGGGTTCCCAAAGAGCAGGTGCCTCATGCAAGAGGTAGGTATCATGTTGACCAGACAGGGCCTGTTGATGGCCAAACACCCCTTCAGAGGCTGGAGCAGCTTCTCTTGGTCCAGTCATCTAGGTAACAGCATGAGACCACCCTTTACACCCTTGGTTTGTTATCTGAAGCATATGGAGGAATGTTGTTTTCACAAGTTCCTAGCTGATAATATTCTAGAGTATAAGTGATATAACAGAGGCTATTGTGGACTTCATTTTCCAGCATCATTGCTGTGTCTCAGAAGGTTGGTCTGTTGACTTCGCCTTTATGGGATACCTAACACTTTGGGCTGAAAACAACCTCTTACTGGTTTCGGTGTTAGCAGATGCTGTAACTGCCTTTAGCTGTACCCAAGACAGACACAGTTTTTCAAATGACAAACCCAGTGAGACACAGTGGGGTTTGTCACCTCCTTCAGAGCTGTCTTGTCTTACAGTGGTGTTGTCACCATCTATTCTACTTATATTCAGGGTTATACTAAAATCATTCTGGCAGAAGTTCTTCCTTTGCCTAATTTTTGTTTACGTCTGAATCCCATGGAGTGAGTGGAGACTGCATGCTCTGTGCATTTGACCATCCATCCACTGAGTGCAGATGGGATTGTTCTGGCCCCCTGCATTGTTTGTAGGTAAGCTGCTGTAACCTTCTGAGGAGTGTTTTATGGTTGAAGCAGCAGAGCAAAAGAATATCACATCTGTTTGCTTGAGTTACAGTTCTCCCACTTACAGTTTTGTCAGAAGGTAGCCCGAAGCCCTTTTTCTGTATCCAGTGGTTCCAAAAGAGAAGATATAAGCCTGTAAGAACAGAAAGTTCCTTGACTTCGTGGTTATTGTAAGAAGCTTGAGATATGACTGAGTGTACTATAAAAGTTCAAAAGACAAATAAGAGAATCCACAGACAAGATACAGTCAAAAACCTTGCCTAAGTTGATGGATGTACCGTGATATTTGAGTGCTTGACCCATGAGGTTTTGCGCTCTGAGTTGGCATTTCTATAATACCCGTTTTTATTGTGTTTTCCCTGCAAGTTTTTTCCATACCTGGTTTTGGGTATTGTATTTAATTAACACCTTGATTTTAAATGCTAGTTGAATGAATCATGCTTGAATTAATCAAGTTCAGGAGTTGTCCTGTTTGAATACAAACATGATACAGGGGTTTACGGAAAAAGTTTCCTTATTTTTACAAAATACTTGATTATAGATAAGGTGGTGTACTTTTGACCCCATACACAGTAGTAATAATGTGTGTGTTTTTCTTTCAAGATTGTGTTTTTTTCTTACATATATAGCAAGTTTTTACTTGTGAGAAAATCATCTCTTCAGTTTATAAACAGTAGCTTTGGTAAATGTACCCATTACTTAAGGAAGTGAATACAGGTGTGGTTATCTAAAACTGTTAAAAAAATTCCCAAATCCTCTAAAGTATTAGCAAATATTGTAGCTGACTGTTGTAAACCTGCCAAAATTAGATTACACCTGCCTAAAAATGTGCTTTTAGTCAGACATTTTCTACAACTTATGCTTGCTTTTTCTACAACTTATGCTTGCTATTTCTACTGAAATATAAGCCTCCCTGGCCTAGATTGCTTCTTTTTATTTGTGTGCTCTTTGTTTAGTGCTGCAAATGGAGTAGCCATGGAGTACTAAAGGTAATATATAATTATAAATGGTTTGTTTTGGTAGTAAGAAGTGTCAGGTAAGTGTATTGTAGCAGTTATTTATACATGGAGCAAATATAATACTGTGCTGTTACATCATGATTATTTAACATTGTCTATGATGTAGAAATATATTAAATAGGGAGTAAATGAGTAATAAATGGGTGAGATGCAGAGAAGTGAAAGCAATGGTAAAGATGGATGACCTAAAATAGGAGAACGATCTTTATGTATGTGGCCAAGACAAATGGCATTTGTGTGTTAGGAATAGCATCACAAAACATCCCATAATGAACCAGCCACGCTGTAATCCATGCTTATTTGTTGTGTAACAGGTTTAAGGATTTAGCAGTGTGGCTCAAATTCTGCTCTTGGAGTTAAAGAGTCACAGTGATGTTGTGCTTCTCTGGTGGAAAATCTACTTGCCTTAGCATTGCCCTGAGGGGTGAAGGAGTATATTTCTATTTGCAGAATGGGAAAATGTTTGCTATAGAGCAGCTTGCTCATGCTGGAGGAAAGTGAGTTTGAAAAGCTTTCAAATCATACTTACAGTCCCAGGTGTAGAAAGAGACTAACTCCTGTAAGAAGAATACGTAACTGAAGTGAGCATCACCTCTAAGGATCTTACCCTTTAATTTGATGTTCTGCACAGCCTACTTTTTCTCCTGTTGCTTATGAAGAAATGGAGAGAGAAGTGCAGCACTTGAATTCTATTTGTCATTATGTTTCTTGTTTGTTATTAAATGTAAATACATAACATTGGCTGGAAGTGTATGTTTCAAATAGGCAGACAGGCTAGAGGTTAGTGACATGTGATTTATGCCTTGTTAGCTTCTTTACTAGCTTACCTTTACCATTTATTTGATGGTCCTGTTGGTTAACTTAAGAGATGAACTCTGGGTAGGCAGAAGAAGGGGTTAGTTTACTTTTGGAGCTCATGGGAAAGAAGCTATTTCTCACCTTCTGTCTGTACCTCTCATGAAAAGAGGGACTTTGACTCTTTGAAAAGGTGAATCTTGACTTTATAATGATAATTTGCTCTTAGAAATTATTTGAAGTTGGAACGTTTGGCACTGTTTAAAAGTACATAAAAGAGCACATCTAAAAGATCTCAAGTTCCTGCCTTGAGGAATATACATACCAATTAGAACATAGCAATATGTAGTACACGTATTATGCATTAGGGGGAAAAACTATACAAAACTGAGTGATGGATTTAATTTTAGAAAATAATTTTGAGTCATTTGTGGAAAATATAATTTAAGAATGAATGAAAATGTAATGAAAAAACAGTTCTAAATGCAGTGTCAGAACACAAGGTCGTAAGTGAGATAAAAGTGATATAAAAGCTGTATTAGGGAGGGTGAGTCACTGCCCACACAAAAGAGAGTAGGGTGGAACTGTGTAGGTCCTTGAAGAAGAAGAATGGTGCTTGAACCTCACACGCAAGGCATTTGGGTGTTGGCATCCTTTGATTTTTGGGACAGCAGCAGTTACTGAACAGACAGAGAGGGGATAAGTTACAGACTTGGAGGCTGGAGATGGTTCTCTTGTAACTGAGGATAAAAAAGCCTGAAGAGTGGGCATTTTCTGGGGAAGAGGACAGAAGGGGCAAGGAGGAGGCATGTGAGTGTGTGCTGGAATGTCCTGGCAAACAGCAAGCCAGTGAGCAGGGACTGAGGCTGTACTAATGAGGGAGAGCCCAAATGGAAGAATTAGTCATGAAGGGCCCAAACAAACAGGTTTGGGAGACACAAGGAAGTGAAAGTGCTCCTGGAGGAAGCAGAAGTGTTGGGGACAACTGAGAAAGGGCTGAAGGGCAGGCAGACAGACGGGAAATAGTGGGGAAAAGACGTGGCCTTTAAAGTACATCTGCGGGATGGCAGTGGCCAGGAAGGGAGTGTGAGCCTGGCAGATGGCCCCAGGTAGTCAAGGGGCAATCTGACAGGCAGGCAGCCTGTGGATGGCTGGGAGTGGGAGGCATGGTGGTGACAGAGGTGGGCTGGAGCCAGGTCAGAGGGTAGCAGTGAGGAGATCAGTGCCACAGAAGTGGTGTGGGTGTGGGTGGGATGGACAGGGACATGGGCTGTGGTGGAAGGTGCAGTGACGTGTTTGGGGATGTGGCGTGTTGGGGTCTCTGTTGTGAAGAGTGCTGAGAGGAGAGGGTGCTGGTCAGTGCATGTGGTACATACACTCATTTTTTGAAAGCAGCAGTAAAGTCTAACTAATATTTTGTGATGCAGACAGATTGGTGTTCTTGGTGTATATAATTCATGGTTTTCTTACCAATACATTGGGTAAGAAAGATTCGATAGATTTATCTTGCAAGTTATAGTTGCAATGTGTGGAAAAATAAATAAACCGGCAACAGCCTGTGCAACAGACTTTTCTTCCTTTGCAGGCTTGCTTGCTTGCTATCCTGTGAGTGATAATTTCAGAGGTTTTGGTTTGTTTTGAAGTAGTTACTCAGCATTTGAGTGTTGAGGCTGTTAGCAGAGTATCTAAGTAGGGCTGGAGTTTACATTTTTTTTTTTTTATGCTCTTATCTCTACCTTCCCGTACCAAAGGCCAGCAGTGAGCTCAGGAATGGTTTTGGAGGTGTCCACCCAGGCCTTTCTTTTTCACAGATGATCTAACACAGAATCATTTTCTGCGTTTGGGTAAATTTCTGTCTCTCTTTGGAGTTCCAGGAAAGTGCCTTGTACACTGGAGGTGAAGGACTGGCCCAAAGGTTCCAAGTCTTTGATTAAATTGCAGGGAGAGGAGAAGTACATGTACAGAGTAGTTCTGAACAGAGTTATCGGGGTTCATCTGTGATTCCACAATGTCCTGACCTGCCAGATTCTGAAGCATGCTTTACATTGTGCTGTTATGAGAGCGAAGTTGACAGGGCTGGTAAAATATGCTTTGAAATTGTATTTATAAGGAGTGGATGGGATGTTTGTCTCTTTTAGGTGATACACTGCAGCGATGTTCCGCAGAGATAGTTCAGCACTTTGTACCAAAATAAGCCAGACCAACAGACAGCTGAAAGATTTGATTTCAGGTTTAGTTTCTTTTCTCCTGACTGGAAAGTTTGAAATCCAGAAAAATCTTGTGCTTTGTATTCATTTGACATACCAGACTATTCTTTTCTTCCCTTTGTGTTTAAAAAAGTAAATGAATGAAAAGAGGAGAAAAGTAGTTACTTGACTATGCAAATCAACTCGTGTTTTATGGTTATGCCACTTTTATTGTACTGGCTATGGTGTTTGCTTTTCTGTGCTGGCAGGAACAGGCCAGTACAAGATTCAGTTATTTCGAAGTTGGATTTATCACATGTGTAATGGAAGTGGCTTTTAATGATGATTACTGCAGAAAACTCTAAAATGAGCTGTTGGAGTAATGAAGCAACAGCTGAGATCTTGTCTTTAAAACTACTGGTGAACTTAGGAACTTTCAACCCTACTTTTAAACTGATAGCAGTCACCCATCTTACTGCTGTGTGTCAGATAAACTCATCATCACAAATTACACTTGTGGATGGACTGATCTTCAGCAGTACTGTGTACTTCAGTGTACAGAAGGTGAAATGAAGGTATTTCTAAGGCACTGGCTATCCACAGATTGGCCCTCAGCACTGTCCTCTGCCAGTTTGGGACTGGTGGTGTCATGGAGCCAAAGCTGTGTGTGATTTGAGCAGCACAGTGGGTCCTGAGTCTCAGCTGCTGTAGAACAGCCTTCAGCTTGGGTGGTGAGGGGTCTCTGAAGTGCAGTGTCTTCATCTGGACCCGGGTATAGTCTGCATGCTAGACTTTCAGAAATGTTGCAGAGAATGGAAAAACTATAATTGAAAGTCTTAATGAATTACCTGCTTAAGTTGTTAAGAAGTTTAAAAAAAAGCTTCCCAAAATAGAGCTTGTCCATGCTGTTTGTGCTTTACAAGAGCTTATGATGAAATACTTTATATATGCACACACATACGCAAACATATCTCTACACACACAAAGAAAAAATAGCCCAACATCTGCAAATGAGGTTTTGCCAGCTGTATGTTTTGTGAATTTTGTGTTGCTTCTCAGTGCTATCTCAGAAGGTAATGTTTAACAGAATGCTTTTGTAGTTTATTGCATGATTATTCCTCTTTGTATTTCAGGGCACAGTTCCTCTCCTTTTCCCCTCCACCCTTTCTGTCCCACTCCTCCCCTCCCCCCCATTTTTTTTTTTTAACGCACTCTTTTTGCTTTTGTTTCACTGCTTTATAATTCCTTTATAATACTGTGGGGGGCGGGGGAAGAAATAAGCGAACAAATTGGTGGTGTTACTTCAGAGATAATTTTTGTTACAGTAAGACATTAGTAGTTAATCAAAGCACAGTGCTGCAATTCTCAGTCTGTTAAGAGGTTAACGCTTGGCAACGCTTCTATTTATAAGGTAATGATTTTACTGTTGCAGTTTGAGCAGTAGGATATATTAGGTTTAAGTGAAATTAATTTATTACCTTGAATTTCTTAATTCTTCACACAGCTTATCTTGCAGCAATGGCCCATAGAAATAATATTTACCTTCCATTGACCTGGTGAACACATGGCTGTAGCTAGTAAACTTGTTTGGTATTAAACATACAGCTTTTCTCATTTGAGGTCTGCTATGGACAAGTTACAGTGCTGCATGAGTCTACTAAAGCACTGAGGTTTGTTCCTTACTGGTGCAATTATTAGTTGTGACAGAGTGGAATTTGGGCACTTAGGGCAAGGTTGCTTCGTGTAACTTTTGCTGGGGTAGGAAATCAACAATTCAAAATGTTTACCTTCAGTTATGCTCATGTTTGTTTTTGCATTCAGGTCTTGATGTACACAGCACAAAGGCATTCCAGTTTTAGTTAGCAGTACAGCTTTTGAATTGATACAAATTGATTTCATGGCACTGTGTGCACTTACGGCAGCTGAGGATGTGGTTTGTGTGTAGCTTGCATTGATGGGGCAAACGAAAGAGGCAGCAAGAAGGGGTGGGTGTGTGTCTGTGTGTGCCATGTACTGCACTCCTCTGTTTTCTGCTAGCTGATGATCCAGTCTCCGTTCTTCTATACAGATAATGTAAAAATTGCAAAAAACCTAACTATGTCCTTGTCATGACGCTGCAAATAAAAATAGGTACTTCTAAATTTTTTAGATAGAAAAAAAATTATAGTTGGAAGATAGAAACTGAGCTTGGAACAGAGCATATTAAAAGAAAAACACCCCGCCCATACAGTTTGAAATCAGCCCCCACACTGGAGTTTAAAATGGCCGTGTTACAACCCCGTGTAAATTGGTCTGCAGTGGAAACCCTAACAAGATCATTAAATATAAAAGCACTATTCGATGCTGGGAAAATACTGTGCTGCCCATATATATATGCATCTCCATAGACATGCATGAATAGACAGCATCAATGCCATCGATTTGAATAAGGAGGTAATACAGAGGATTGAGGTGACTTTGCTTGTAACTGACTTACTTTTTTATTTTGAAACTATCAGAACTGTAAATGTTTCTTCAACTTTTAAATCTTTCAGGAATAATGAGCCACTGAAGTTACTCCCTTGGTGGGTGTGGCCAAGCTGTTACACTGAAGTAAAATGGAGAGATTTTTTTTTGTTGTTATTGGGGTTTTTTAAGTTTTTTTTTTTTGTTGTTTTTTATTTTTTTGGAACCTAAGTTGATGTTTATTTTCAGAATTAATGATACTGTTACGGCATGTCAAAGTAAGAGCTTTTGACTTGCCAATATATATCAGTAATGACCCTAGGAAAAGAAAAATCACATCTGCACTGGTGCAGTTCTTGGCTTTTCTAGGGCTGATCAATAATCACATTGTGCATTCATTCCCACTAGCCCCCCACCCTGTGAGGTCAACTTTAACTACTAAGTCTTTACATTTCAGAAAAAGGACATAGGCTGCCTTTTGCATTACTAGTATCAGTCGCAGTGTTTCCTTTGGGTCTTAATTTACTGCTACCCATCAAAAAAATCAGTAACTTTTGTTTTTTTTAATTTATTTATCTGTAATTTTTCAGGAGAGCTTTTCTCTTCTGCCTTCTGGTGCTGTGCTGAGAGGTCTGGGTAGAAACTAGACTCAGGATGCTAAGGTTTGCTATGGTTGTGCTATTTAAATGGATCCTCTCTTGATTGTATTGTACCATCTGACAATGACAATGGGAGAACAACAGTTTCAGGGCCTCGTGTCTGGATGGTAACGCAGCTGCTGCAATAAAGTCTTGTTATGGTTGACCAGTCACATTTGGACAGTTATTTCTAATTAGAAGTTCTTATTTACGTTGCATTAGAAAATAGTTTGAAGCAAGCTGGTAGATGTTTGGGTGAAGTTAGTTCATTTTCTCCTTCTTGCCTTGAAAGATTAATGTTGCTTTTTGTTTTGTCCTGCAGCCAGAAAAAGTAGCCTTGAAAAAAAAATCTTGCTGTTAAAATAAGCTTTTTTTTTTTTTTTTTTTGATATAATTTAATGGTCTCCAGCAACTGCTGTAAAATAAAGGATTATTGTGGGTAGTTCTGTCAGTATTAGACATCACCAATAGTTTTAAGTCTTGTGATGGCATTTTGTGATTTCTGCATTGTTGGGTTTTTTTCCATGAAAGTACTAGTGTTAGTGGTTCCCTTTTATTCATTTCTTCATATTAGGGGGAAATGTAGTTTGTTCATAATGGATTATTGATTGGTCTGCAAACAGCAGAAGCCCCAAGGCCTTGTCATCAATGGTACTTACTCTCCCAATAGTGAATGCATCGCTTCATGCAGCCGTTCGCAACCTCAGTCTGTAGAATATAAGCCCGTAATTGTTACTCTTGTGCAGCACAGTTTTTAGGGAGAGGAACTCTTCATTGTCATTATGGGATTTTCCCCCTCAATTTGTTCAAAGAATGGTCCCTTTGTTTTGGTAGCAAGATAAAGCTTGTCCTGGATGTTAATGATACATTTCAATTCATTGCTTAGAATACTACAGTGTAACTAGTAAAGTACATTTCTTTGTCTCTCAGAAGACAAACACGCACAGTACACTAAAACACAAAGTATGTACTGAGTGGGTGACAGCTCTGTGTTTCTCAACATACCCTGTAGCAGTGTGAAAACAAACTCCCCCCCTCACCCACCCTTGCTCCTGAACTGATTCCTGAGGACCCACAAAAAAATCTGGGTTACGGAGGTTTTGTTGACTTCATTTTGAGAGTGATCACCTCGTTGCAAATCCGTGCCTCCAGCTTTTTCAGCATCAGTGTTTT
The DNA here is from genome assembly GCA_013400575.1 of Peucedramus taeniatus. Taxonomy (NCBI): domain Eukaryota; kingdom Metazoa; phylum Chordata; class Aves; order Passeriformes; family Fringillidae; genus Peucedramus; species Peucedramus taeniatus. The sequence goes on from WBNO01023797.1 coordinate 30,909, forward strand.
TACCTTTATTTCATATATTCCTTCCTCCGCTAAGGGTGCGGCATCACTTGGGAAAGGCCTGACTGCTTTGCTGGCTGCTGCTCGGAAGCCTGCTGCAAAACGTCATTAGCTCATGGAGGGAGAAAGACACAAAAACACATGATGTATTTGGAGAAGCTCAAAATAATATCTCAGGGTTCAGACAGCAAACTTTGCAAATGGGAAGAGCTTCACCAGCTGCAGGGGAAGGGTGTCTGAAAATAATTAAACAAAAATGTTTTGCAAAATGCTGCCCAAGGATTTTAAAAGCCTGAGTGGAAATAGATTAATAAATTTTTTTTTTGTTTTGTTTTTCCAGAAGATTTTTATTTTTCTTTTTCAGTCTTGTGTCAATTTTGGCAGGCTTCAACAGACTTCAGGAGGTCTGTTGTCCAGATTGCTACTTCTGATAACTGAATACATTTGGAAAATTTGCCAGTCTTCTGCAACTGGCTTGGGATTTTTGGATAGGTTTGGACCAGGTTAGTTTGGGTTACTCTCAAAAAATCCATTTAGAACTGTGCTGCCTTTACCTTTGTAGGCTGCAGAATGCCAGAATTTCGTGCAATTTCAGGTACAGGCTTCCTGTGTAAAGATAAGCTCGTTCTTCGGTGCTCTGGTGTAGTCTGTGGTCCATAGTCTGGTGATATGGTCTATAAGAGGCATTTGGGTAGGACTGGTGTGTAGATAAGGACGGCAGGGCTGAGCCTTTAGTCAGGGCTGATGACCCCCATGGGATGTGGCTGTTCAGCAGAAGCCATGTCCCCTCACAAAGTGGGAAGGAGGGTGTGCAGGTAGAGCAGGGCTGGTGTGTGTAGAGGACAGAGTCTGTAGCCTAGGGAGAAGACACGGAGGGGGAGAAAGGTCTCTGCGGTTCAGTGAGCTCGAAGGCTGGTGGGGCAGCTGCACAATGTTCTTTGTCCCCTCTCTTCCTGCACTTTGCTCTCGTCTGGCGTCTTTGCCCTGAATGGCAAAGCCTGTTTAGCTCTGAGGCGACCTGAGCCTTCTCAAATCAGCAGAGAGCTCTCTCCAGCTTGCTGTTCTTCCAAAACACAACTTCCTCAAATTCACCTAGATATTTACATGCTATGTCCTATCATTCCATCATCTAGAAGGAATTTCAGTAAGATACTTTTCCTCAAGATCATGCCTCCCATAGGTTTTTGTTTTGTTTTTTTTTGTTGTTTTTAAGTCCTTGTTGCTCTTGGCAGAGGAACATGGTGGAGTGATTGCAGTGTATGTTCAAACCTCTTGGAGATTAGAAGAGCGATTATTTCTCCAGTGCATATGTCTTTCAGATGGGACTTGAAATACACCCAGACTGAAAGCAGTTTGTTTTAAAAGATACAATGTGTTATTTGAATAGGTCTTTGTAGCTTCCCAAATTGTATTTTCTTCTTTATTACTTACTGAAGAGTTTTCCCTTCTTGACACTATAGATCGTGGAATATGATTTTAAAAAAAATCGTGTTTAATTGAGGAGAAATTTAAAAGAAATGTATAGTTTGCTTGTTCTGTGTTGGGACAGGAATAATTTTGTATGTTTTTCTCTGTCTGGACTGCACAGCATATTTGTATGTAAGAAATGAATTTGCAATTACTTTTCCAATGTGGTATCTTTTTAATTATTTTTGTCTTAATTTATTCTCCCCCCCAGTTTTCCTGTGTTGTTTATTTTCAATTTCTCTTTTTTATTAATTGTTTTCCAAGAGGCAAAAAAGGTCCTTCAGAGGACCTTTCCTTTCCTGTGTCTTTGCTTTGAGGACCTGGGGGCAGTTCTCAATACCTGGTCCTCTTCCAGAGTGTGAAGGTGGGATGAAGAGAAGAGTACTTCAGAGTGCTCCTGTGTTACACAAAGTGCTCTTTCCCTGTACTTCTGTGCATGCTTCATTGCAAGGCTAAATGAGGGTCTTGCAGAAGTTGTGAAGATGCTGCAGCCATGCACCAGGGTACCTGCTGAGCTGCCAGCAGGGACAGACAACCACAGCTTCATTGGGAAAGCCATGGATGGTGATGGAAAAGATGCTGGGTCTCTGTGGTGAGAGCAAGTCACTTTGGTCAAATGTGCTTTCTCTGAAAGGAAACAACTCTGTCCAAGTTAGTTGTAAAAACCAAAGGAGTTTTGATGCCTAAATGTTTGAAATAGAGTGGATTCTTACAAGTACTTGCTCAAGCCTGTAGGAGAGCTTGTTTTCCCTTTAGGAGCACCAGGAGAATAAAACAAAGTTTGTTGTTTTTTTTTTTTTTTTTTGTTCCCATGTGGGTCAAGACAGAATTTAGTGAGGCAATGGTGCAGGAAGAAACCTTATAACTAAAATATTTGGCTGTGCAAAGGCATTTATTTCTCAGCACAACACCCCTCCTAGTTTTGGGTCTTTGTTAATTTTTCTCTTCCATCTTGCTTTATATACTGAACTCATGTGTAAACAGTGATGATAAGTGTATTTTAAAGGGGCTGAAAATGCCTCATGGATACTGGCCAGCTGCTTCTTACATGAACTGCTGATTCCTAGTTCAACAAAATAAACTGAATCTAGTTCCTGTGTCCCTTAGAGTATCACAGCTCCCACAAGTATGGGATTTGGCATAGACTGCAGTGCCATTGAGACACACAAAATATTTTTAAAGACTGCATATTAATTTATGGTTTACATTCACTTGCATTTTCTTATGGCTTGCCCCTCTGCTGGTGGGGATTTCTGTGCTGTGACAGTCTGGGAGGAATCTTTGGGCTGGGTGTGACTCTGCTATGGATTCTGTGTGATGAGCCAGTGCCATGGAACTGCAGGGTGAGCTTGGACCAAAGCAGTGAAAGGCTGCTGGTTATCACCTGAAGTTACTGAGAGGTGAAACACTTTGAGTAGCTTGAGGGTAGCTGGAGGTGGCTGCATTCCATGTGTGCTGATAGAGAATTATTTCAGAATACTTTAAAATTTAGAATTATTTCAAAATACAACTTTTTAAAACCATTACAGCCAGAAAGAAACAAAGATAACTATGGTAAAATTTTCCTCCTAATGAAAGAGTAACTGGTGTTGTTTGATTTACCAGTTGTGTTCCATCCATTGTGGCATCCTTGATGTTTAGTATTTAATCCCAAGGTAAAAATTATTAAGACAGAATGTTATTTTCTATTGTTAGGATTCTTTACCAGTGTTTTTCCTCTTATTTTGTAATTTCAGTTTTCTAAATTGAAGCTTTTTTCCAAAGTTGTAATTTTATTTACTACTTTCCAATGAACCAGCTTTGCTGTTCTGCAGAGAGACACCTCTGGAAGAATTATTTCTAAGTAGCCACTGAAATTATATGAGGAGGGAGAAGTGAGTTGTTTATATATTTTACCAAAGCCAAAGATTGACCTCCACGTACTGTGTAAAGCAAACTCAGATTGGGTGAACATCCTTCATTCCCCTAGAATTCTGTCTGTGGAATATCAGACTTGAAATTTTGTGAGTCTTACATATACATGAATTCAAATAATTAAGGTTTAGGAATACTTTATTCCAACTTTTAAAGTCCCAGATTGCAGTGCATATCTTGCAGGGCAAGATAAAGTAATAAAGAGTTAAAAAATTCTCAGAATATTTTTGTAAAGATGATAACACTTCCATTAAATATTTTAGACTAATAAAATCATCCAGTAATTTTTAAGTCTGACATTTTTCCCCCTCAGGCCTAATTTAATACAGGACTAGGGGGATCTCCTGTGAGTGGCTAATACCCTTCTTATAAGTAATGCTTCCTTCATAGCCTCATTTTCATAACTAAGTTTCATTAATGAAAATGCTATAAATAATTAAAGTGAAATATGTCAAGACTAAGCCCAGGGAATCCATGGCCAAGTAAACAAAGGGACTCTGAAGCTTTGGATCTACGTGTGCTTGGACTGCTGTGTGCAGCATTCTTGTTTAAGCTTGGCTCTTAAAGCTCTTTTGAACTTTCAGACAGGAAACACTGCAGAAAGTTGAGTTAAAATGGGCCCTACATTTTAAAATAATAATAAAAAAAAGTTGTTAGTCTAAAAATCAGCCTGCCAATAAAAGTAATATCCTCACTGGTGTAAGCTGTAGAAAATTAAGAATGTAGAAAACATTATATAAAAGACACAAAAAAATGTATTCCCAAAGCTTTATATTTTTTTTTTTCTGAAATGGTGTGGAACATTTCAGAAGAAGCTGTTGCTTGCATTTAGCATAGTATACTTGAACCTGGTGTTTCTTTTTATGATTTAATGATTTTTATGTTAAATCTTTGATTATAAGACAATATGGGTTGTTACTTGGCAGTTTTAGGTTGTGGGTCAGATAAATAAGATGTTACTCTAAGTTGTTTCATTCACTGATGGGCAATATAAACTTGTATTTTCTGTGTGGTGTGTTTGTACCTTCTAGTGCAGCCACAATTTCAGTGGCTGGCATCCTTCATTCACCCAGGAAGTTTCTTCTGAGGCTGTCTCATTGATTTTAAATGACTAATTTCAAAGATTAGTTTAGATTCTGTAGTTTGTAAACTTCCTGCTCATATGGACTTCTGAACTTGAGATATCTGGAGTTTTTCTGAGTAATAAAAAAATGTTGCATTCAAGAAATGGAATTGCTTTTGTAACTCATCCCTTAAATGTTATTGTCAGCTCTTTGAGGAAAAGGTAGTTTGTGTTAGATGCGGTTTGAGAACTCCCCAACATGCTAAACGGGTACTAGATATGCAGAAAATTCAGCCCAGAAATGAATGTCTCGTAGCAAATAAGAGGGCTAGATTAAATTAAATGTAATGAAATTCTTCTGTAGCCTGTAACTGAGATGAGCGTTGCGACAGTCTTGCTTTTTGTTTAGCTCCTGCTGGTGATGTGGTTAGACTGCTTATTTACGTATTGAAGAGACTCAGAGGTGAATACAGTGAGAAATCTTAAAATTTGCAGCTGTAGATCTGTAGCTCTTTGTTGAGTCATAGATGTCAAGTGATGGATGTGGGAATATATGGTCTCATTAGTGCTCTGCATATTTTTAGTACACTTTAAGAAGCTGATGTTTTCTTAATGTGGCAATAGATCAGTTCTCTTCATTAGAGAATGCTGTGTTCTTTGATCTTAGTCATGTGGTGTTTGTAGTCCTTAATGAGGGTAGGAGGGGGGGGAATATTTTGTTTTACAGTGTAGTAATTGGAAAAGAAATAGCCTGTGTGGATTTTGATCATTGTTTTTTGCTGTATACAAGGTGCTGGTGTGTTTCATCTTGCACTAAGATACTGATCCTTGCATTTATTCATGAAGAGATACAAAAATATTTAAACTTTTATTAAGCTGCTCTGTTAATCAGAGTTTTTTCTTGTTTTGTTTGTTTGTTTGCAGTTAAAATTCTGTTTCATTGAGGTGGGTGGTGGTGTCATTTCCTGTGTGTCATGCTGACATAAATCACTCACATTTGATGTAATTTGATAGCTCCATTATCACTTTGCTTTGTTAGTTTGAGACTAAAATTTATACTTGGAGGGTCTTTTTAGTTCACTGTCCAGCAGGAAATAACTTTTAGTTTTCGTGAGTGCTTTGTCAGGCTCTGCATTCTTGTTTGCTCTGTAATCAAAGTACTGAGCGTCCTCAGCCTTTGCGCCTTTCTGTGCCTGCCACTTCAAGCACAGCTGAGCTGTCTGAGACACAAAGTAATGCAGTTGCCAGCAGGAATATGATACTTGCTAAAGTCTCTAGGAAAGTCTTTTATCTTTGGCAAGTAAGTATTTTACATGAAATTACACATGATGGTAAAGCCACAGATTTAAAGTGTAATAACCCCCACAAGAAATGTTTTCCTCATTTAAGGTGTATTTTTAGCCACTTCTGCCTGGTTTTAAAGCAAAAAAAAAATATTTTTAAGTTTGCACTCCGTTCAAGACACTGATGTCAGTGTATGGAAATGAGTATTTGCTCTTTTATGGATTTTACTTATTTAGTAATTATGCTTGTCATTGAAGTCTAGAATGTCAACAAAAAGAGAAATTACTGCCTTTTGGTGCAATAGATTGTCATATGGTGCACTTCTGAGTGCAGAGTGAGTGATGGAAGCCGTTAAATTCGAAACATGAATAGGTTTGAATATATTTAAGAATCTGTACATTTGTATGATTTTGTTCTTGTTTCAGGTGATCTATGCCATCTGCTTACAAAGCACACAGAAATAAATCGGTGCTGTGGACTCTGCGGAGCAGCTGAAAGGAGAAACGTTACCCTGAGAATGAAGCAATAAAACACCTCTCTGCAGAACCGTATGATTGAGAACGCGGTGCAGCCCTCCTCTGCTGCCGGACATGCTTTTGTCCTCCTGCCCCGCTTACCCACTGTTGCAGTAATACAGATGGATCGGAGCAGAGAGGCAGAAATGGAGTTACGGAGATCTTCCAGCCCTGGTAAGCTAAGCAAGAACGACATGGATGCTGACAAGACCATGTGCCACAGCTGTTGCATCTGCGGTAAAAGTTTCCCTTTTCAGAGCTCCCTGTCACAGCACATGAGGAAGCACACAGGTGAGAAGCCCTACAAATGCCCTTACTGTGATCACAGAGCTTCCCAAAAGGGCAACCTGAAGATTCACATCCGCAGTCACAGGACAGGCACTTTAAGTCAGGGGCACGAGGCAGAGATGGGAGAGGCGCAGCTGGGGGAGATGGGCGTTTCAGAGGGCCTTGGAGGGTGCACCAGCCCCACTAAGAGTACATCTGCCTGCAACAAGATCTTGAACGGTACCGCTCAGGTCGATAGCAGCAAGATCTTGTTGAGAAGCAGCAAGAAGGAGGTCACAGAGATGGCACCAGCTGAGGAGGATGACAAGCTGACCTCCTACCAGTGCACCTTCTGCAAAAACAAATTCGAAAGGAAGAAGGACCTGGAGCAGCACCTGCACCAGGTCCACAAACCGTTCAAGTGCAGGTTGTGCAGCTACATGACCCTGAGGGAGGAGACGCTGTTAAACCACATAGAGAAAGACCATATAACAGCTCAGGTCCCCAATGGGGAGACCTACACCGAGAACTGCAAGAGCGAGCTGAATGTGGGCGAGTTCCCATGCGAAGTCTGTGGTCAGACTTTTAGTCAAACCTGGTTCCTGAAAGCTCACATGAAAAAGCACAGGGGGTCATTTGATCACGGGTGCCATATTTGTGGCAGGAGATTCAAAGAGCCCTGGTTTCTCAAAAACCACATGAAGTCGCATGGCCCCAGGTCTGGGAGCAAAAACAAACCAAAAAATGATTTGGAGCTGATTGCCACTATCAATGACGTGATACAAGAGGAGACAATTGTGACCGGCCTATCTCTGTATGAAGTTTGCACCAAGTGTGGAAATCTGTTTACAAATATGGAAAGCCTGAAAGTGCATAATGCTGTTCACTACCGTGTGCAGCCGGGCAGCACCGGGGATAAAGCTGAGGGCTTGACTGATGGGAGCCTGAGCTCCTCGGTAACCAAGCAGTTTTTCTTGCAGTGTCTCAACCTACGGCCATCTGTAGGGCTGGATAGAGTTACGAGAGGACAGCCTGGGAAAAGAGTAGCTGAGCTGGATCCGGTCAGTAGCTACCAAGCTTGGCAGCTGGCTACCAAAGGAAAAGTAGTAGAGCCCTCAGAGTATGTGAAGTATGTGGGATGGGATGAGGCCCTGGCAGATGCAGACGTGACTTACGACAGGGATAAGAGGGAGTATATCCTTGTCAACCAGGAGAAGCGCAAGCGAGACCAGGACTCACCCAGCAACCCCAAGAAGAAGAGCTGCACTGGTGGGCGCCTGGAGAAGACTGTCGCAGCGGGGGAGAGCTGCCCGCTCGCCCCAGGGGATCTGGACTATCGCCCTGCCTCGCGGCAGAGCCGCAGGGCCACCCAGAACAAGTCCACCGAGTGCTTCGAGTGCGGGAAGATCTTCCGCACCTACCACCAAATGGTGCTGCACTCGCGGGTGCACCGCAAGGAGCGGAGGAGCTGCAGCGAGGGCGGGACGGCCGCCCAGCCAGACCGCTACGGCTCCAGCAGTGAGGAAGGGGACTCGGGGTCCGTCAGCGGGCCCAGCACCCCTGGCTCTGCATCCGCCCCGGAGGACTCGGCCACCTCTGGCTTGGGAGAGGAGGGGGCTGAGGAGAGCTCGGAGGAGGGAGCAGCCAATCCCTTGCTAGGTAAGATTGCTCCCAGCTTTGCCCTAGTAATTGTCGTTGGTCCCTGTGTCGCCTGGTCTGGGACACAGCAATGACCAGAGAGAGAAATACGTGAAAGCATGTGAGAGGTCTTAGAGGCCCCATGTCTGCTGCTTGTCTCAGGGTGGCAGCTCTTCTCTGGTGCAGGTAATAAAAGCGAGGCAACGTAATGTGCCGGTGTAATGTGCCGAACTTGTATTTTGATGAAGGACACCTGAGGAGTGTTTTTGTTGCCTATAGCAACAGTGTAGGATATTCAGGATAGCCCCCTGGATGTCTTGGGGGCTGTTTTTCCACAATTAATGGGTGTCCTGTGCAGTGTTCTGCCTGCAGTGTACAGGTGTAGCCTGCGTAGCGTAGCCCCAAAGCACATAAACTTGTTAAAACGCCAGCGTGAGAGGAGTCTCTCTCCTCTTCTCCGCTTCACTTCCCAAATTGTGTTTATAACTCCAAAGGCTATAATTAATCTCTCTGGATTAAAGCAGTCCTTTGAGCCCAATGCTACTAAATGGAACAAATTATTCTCCAAATAGCAGCAAAGTAAATATTTAAAAGAACACCATTAAGCACTTTCGTATCTTTTTTTTTTTAATCCTTTATTTTTGTTGTTCACCATGCTTTGTTTATAATACCCTTTTAGAAATGTGAGATTAACCATTCTTTCCTTACTAACCCTTCTGCTGGTTTTTGTTTGTTTTCTGTTTGGTGAACAAAAACGGTTTCCTCTCATTTTCATTCCTTTTGTTGTGAAGAACATAGTTATCTATAGAGTTAAACTCATTTTCAAGACCATCGTGGATGAAGTAATCTGCACCATTGTGGAAGAGAGTGGGTTTTTTCAATTACCTTGCTCTTTCAGGATATTATATAATGTTGCCTTTTCTCCTGGCTTCAGACCCCACAGCAACAAAGCAACATTTTCCAGAATTGTGAGTTGGCACATGTTTTTCATAATTTTTTGAAGCAATGTTGGATATATTCAAATAAATCCAAGAGCACCAATTTTTTAATGCTTTTTCACCTTTCTGTAAAAAAAAACAACACCAGAAAGTCTAGTGACAAGCTAGATTCTTACAGATTCTTAAATATTTATGGTATGATTTCTTTTATGTTTAAAAGACTCAGAATTTGGTTTTCCCATCTGCTGTTGAATTCTTGAACACTTAAATTTCTTTTTGGGTACATGCCTACTTTGTGTGCAAGTCCATCAGCTGCCCCCTGAAATACTTTGGTACAGCTGACACAAGGTGTGGTGATAAAACTGCAGCTTTGTCTCGAGTTAAAATGAGGCTGCCAGGTGTCACTCGTGTAATGCACAGTGCTGCATTTAGAACTGCTGTGATGGAAAAACATCTCTCTGCAGTTGGGCTGAAAACACTGCAACACTTCTTTGTATGATGTTCAAATAGGAAAACTGTTCTTACATGCTCTCCAGATTTTATTTGTAACAAGAGGAGCTGTCTCATATCTTTGCCTGTTCTGCATCTTGCCTCAACTCAGGCTTTGAGTCCTTGCTGCAGGAGTGAAGGGGAGAGTTAGTCACACAGCAGTGCTCTCATAGCAATTAAAGTTACTGGCTTAAACTGATGCCAGCAACTGGAAACTCACTTCTTTGGGTACCAAATTGATCCTTGTCTGCTTTAACTGTAAAGAAGCAGCAAACTGATGGGCCTGATTAAAGGCACATTTTGGAAAAGGGATGTATCTGCAATGATGGGGTGGGAGGGTGGCTGCTGTGTTTTATATTTGCTAACATCACAGCTGAAGAGCTAATCAAGTATTTAATTGGCTAATGAGAAACAGTGCAAGAGAAATGTTACCTATTACTAGAGATTATTTAACTCACTTCACTGTCTCAGTGAACATTTTTTTTACAAATGACAGGGTTTTTTTATTAGAAAGAAAGTTTAATTTTTTTTTGCTTATTTGTTTTGTTATGTTTAAAAGGAGTTTTCATAAGTAAATGTTCAGGACTAAAGTTTCCCAGCTGTATGGAGGTTTATTGGCACTGCCCTGGTATTGTGTTCTAAGGAACTGGAGTCCTTTTGTCCAGCAAGCTGTAAGATTAATTTTACTCTTCTGCAGATTCTGCTGTAACTCGAGGGTTTTTTTCCCCTACCCTATGAACAGTAACTTAAGGTGCATGGAATATAGGCCAGATTCTGCCCTCATGTATGTACCTGCAAAAATGAGGTGTTCTGGTATGGCCTTGAAGCACACTTTGTCCTAGAACTGCTGCAGTTTGCTATCCTTTGCTGCAGCTTTTTTTAGTTACTCTTCCAGGTGAAGATTTTCCATCAAGAATAGAGCTCCAGCCCCACGGACAGGCTTTTCCTCCCCAGTGCAGGCCGACAAGCAGGGCTCTCAGTTCCTGTTCCTGACATTATTGCTACAGCATTATTTTTTACTCAGGCCATAATCAGGAAAATCTTGTGCTACTCAAAAGGCTATACAATATCTGTTTTTTTGTTTTTTTGTTTTTTTTTAACTTTCCTATCTTTACTGTCTGTTTCCCCCTTTCATGCATTACTATGTTATCCTGTGTCAGAAAAGGGCCTTGAGACTGCCAAGTATTGAATGTTGTGGCCTTGACTTAGCTGAAAGTATTTCTTTGTGCATTTAAGTCCTGATAATCTGAGGGGTGCTGTTGGTGCACAGGGTCTTGCAGCGGGAGGCTGGCAGGGCACCTCTGTGGTCACTTAGGGCCAGCAGCTGTGGGGGCTGAGGGTGGCAGGAGCAGGGAAGTATTGACAGGGCTCACTGGGAGAAGAGCAAGAATTGGGGTTGAGAGCCTCCAGGGCAGGCACTCCTTTGAACACGTCTGTCCTTTGCCCCTGCTGCCTTTTTCGAGTAACATCATGATTTCTCAGGCACCAGGGTGTAGTGTTGCAAACCCAGTTTATCAGCTGCTGGGCTGACTACAAAGTGTACTTCATCTGGTTGGAAGGAGTGTAAATAAGAGTTTTCTAGATTTACACATAGTGTACTGTGTGATATCTGTCGTGCACATACTTCATGTGTGATATCTGTCATGCAGAGTTCACACATGAAGTATTTGTGCTTTGTGTGACAGCCACTCTTCTGTGGGAAGAGGTGGCTCAGATCATGTTTGCTTCCTTGAGAACAGACTTTGGATGTTTTTGAGGTATTCCTGCCCCAGATGATTCTTCATTTTTATTTATCATTCAAGCCACTTGCAAAACTGTACCTGTGTGTTCACCGAGTTACATCCAAAGCTGTGTGAACCATCTGTAGGTTGTTGCTCACCTCTTCCCCAGATTGAGCTTTTTGGTTGGGTTTTTTTCATTATTTTCCTTTTTCCCTGAAAAAAAAATCCAGAAATATTGACTGAGAGAATAATGAGGGATTATATGTGTGTTGGTAAAAGTGAATGGAAAACACTATTTTATGATTTTTCAGCTTCTCACCTAAAACGTAGTTTTAGATATATGAGTGTAATTTGGTGGTTAGTATTTCTAAGGCATGAGCCCCTTCATTGTCATGGTGGTTTTAGCAGCGAAGGTGTTAGGGTTTTTACATTAGGCTATATGTCAGTCCTGAAATGAAGAAGGAAGAATAATTTTTGAGGCTGTGACTGCTGATGGCAGGTGGAAAGATGAAGAAAATAAGTGAAAAGAATTTTAATACCTCTTGATTCTTGGGAAGCATGGAGTAAAAAGCATAGACTTGAGATGGTCTAACCAGTGAGGAAGTGCCATAAAGGTGGTACTTCTTCTTGCATGTAAGTGTCAGTCTGGGCTGGAAATAAATGTTAAAATTAATCTAGGAGGGGAAAACAAAGAAAAGAAAAGAAAAAAGAAAAGAAAAAGAGAAAAGTTGTATAGGAATAAAGGAGAGGAATGCTGCTTCTAGCATGACCATGTCAAGGCAGGACATCAGGGAAAGGAGAGGATGTGCCACCTTGGAATGCTGCTTCCAGTGAAAACCATCTTGTCTATTCTATTTCCTTTACTTCCTGCCTCTGCTCTGCCTTCTTTTTGCCTTTTTTCCCTTTTGTCAGACTCCTCTGATTTTTTGAAATGCTTTAAGGAGATACTGATTGACTTGTATTGCACACACATTGTTTCCTGGGCAGTGCAGGCAGGGGCTGACTGCGGGTGAGGATTGTGGTGCTGGGCCCGGTAGCAGTACTGCTTTCAGCCCAAGCAGCTCGTGACCTGACTGAGGTGGGCAAAGATTGTGCAGAATATGAAAAAAACTCAAACTGTGAATACAAAACAGTGGTGTGTGGCTGTGCTTGGTTTATGTCAAGAATCACTGGTGGCGGGAATTCACCTGCTGAGAACATGGGCACCACGAAGGAGTGGGATGAGATGGGAGTAAGGTGTAGGGTGGGGGAAGGGAGAATGGGGGAAGGTGGAGAGAAGCAGGACCTTGGTGAAGGGAGCTGAGCTGCATGATGAGGTTTCCAGGGGGATGGGGGGCTGAAGAGAGGTGTGCAGTGGCATTGTAGTTCAGACCCTCCAAGGCAGTCCCAGCACACTGGCTGGCTTGCTTTTACATCATGGTAAAGGCCCATGATGTGCTGTGCTCAGGTGGGTAACTCCAAGAGCATTTCCATGTAAAAACCAGAAGGTCTGGACCTCTGTGTTTGTTACATTTCAAAAACTCTTAGAAGAGCATGGCCAGAGACTGATTTAGTATCTGTTTTATGGTAACCTGAAGAAGAGACAGCTGGCGATGAATTGCTTACAGGTTATACAGTCTTGGGGATGTAACACATACCATTTATCCCATGCCTGTTACATGAAAATCCTATATATAAACTGGAATGCTTGAATAGAAACATAACATTAGCAAGTTCTGAGGAAGAAGAGTAGGGGAGATTTATGAAGCATAAATTTGGACTTTGTTTTGCTTTGTTTGCTTTGTTAAGATATGAATCTTATAGCCAAACACAGCTGGAACTTTATTGAAAAGTGCATCTTTTCAGAAGTCTTTTGATGTAAAATAATTCAGAAGTAAAAGTTGTTTAGAGTTGCTTTAATATTTTAGTGAAGCAGAAAGGCTGTAATTTTTGGGAGGAAAGCAGCAGTAAGAATAAAGCAGCTAAGCGAATGAAATTAGAAAAATAAAAATGTATAATAATTCCAGAGAACTGACCTAGTTCTAGTAAATGTTTTCTGTTCCTACCATGAGTGTATGGAACAGCTGCCAGTATCCAGTACCAGGACTTCATTGTTCTTACATAAAAAAGTGTTTCTCTGTGTGCAAGGGGAGGTCTCTCCACTACGTAAAAATCAAACATTTTTACTACATATCTTGATTAATTACACTTCAGATGCTTTTCATATCAGACTCTCACTTACTGTAAATCCCACAGTATCATGCTGCTAAGGACAGTGCTCTTGGGGCATTTTACACCAAATGATATCTTGTTCTATATGTACAGTCTTAAGTATGTTTAGTTATTTAGCATATTTAGTTTGCTGAAGGAGCATATAACAAACTGGAGAATGCTTCAGTGCTGGACAATTGGTAACTACTGCCCCAGGCTTCCAAGAAATAAGGCAGTTTCAAGAAGGAACAGTGTCTGAGAACTGTGAAGATGAGAGTGTTATGCTGTGATTACACATTCACCAGTTAATTTGGGCATTGCTGAGGGGTGGTTGTTGGAATATAAAACCCTTTCAGCTTTACAACTCAAACAAATTGTTTGGATTCTTAACTCCAGTGGGATCAGTGAAACTCTGGGACTTGGAATTACAAGTAAATTGACGCTTCAAATCGTAGGGGAAGTTGGGCAGAGGCAGAAACCCTGTGCTAGCAGTAGGAGATCCATTAGATGTTGGTTGGGGCTTGGCAGAGTTCAGCTGTTCCTTAAAGCAAATTTGGACTGGGTCTGTTACCTAGTTTGTTAGCTAGTTTGAACATATCTAATAATATCACTTAGAAATTTCTCTTTCCTATCTGCCTTGCTGTAATGCACATAGTCCAGTCCTGATGCATGTTAGCAGAGCCATATGCAGTGTGGTACTTTCTCATGATTTACAAAACACTGCAGATTAAACCATCATTTTTGATCAGTACAGGCCTGTGTGTATCTCCACAGCAGCACTTTGTTACCTTTTTCCACCCCTTTGGACTTTTATACTCTCCTCAGGACTGCAGATGGTATCTCCTGTGTGACTATGTACATTCCTGTGGTGTTGCCCTCAGCAGTATTTTTTGCTTCTATTTCTCTTTAACTGTGGGTTGATCTTAATGGGAAGACCTACTGAGGAATCAGAACAAAATACAAATTATGCTAATTGTCCCAAGAAAATGGATAGCAAGAAAAATCTGGCAGCCGGGATCAATGCAGTGTACTGAGAGGAGAGGAAGAGAGAAAAGCCATGGGACATCTAAAAAGTGGTTAAAACTTCCCTTGCCAGGTGCACCTTACACACGTGAAGTTGCTTGCCCCTTCTGTATTTTAGGCTGATGGTGGGAGTTATGCTTCAAGAAATCCATGCAGAAAGTGTTTGATTGGAACAGGTCAGCAATGCTTTGGCATAAAGCAGTCTGTGCCCTTTAATGCTATCCATTAACCTGACATACTGACTAAGGAACATGCAGCGATTGCCCTGTAGGAATCTTAGGTAAATTCCACTGTGTTCCTGATTAGCACACTTTGCTCTGCATTACCAAGGCTTGTTTTACTCAGTCCCATGTAATGTGGGTGGCCAGCAAGAGTGTTAAACAGGAATTCAAGTTCCTCTTGAAATGGGGCATGGTGATGAGGAACAGGTAACATACAGTCTGCTCAAGTCAGAGCTCAGGATTGCTGGCTGAGCTTGGGACACTTCAGTAGATTAATGACTTGTTGTGATAGAAGTTGTCTTTATTGTTGCTCAGAGACAATTTCTTATGCAGTGTTTTGAAGTTATTAAACCAGCTGTAGCACTACTTTTATTCCTTGTAAACATTTCAGTGAGGGTGTTGAGTGCAGAAGCAGTTGGTGCATGTCAGAGATACTTCTGCATGCTTGGTGCATGCCAGAGATACAGCAGAAGTATCTCTGACATGCACCAAGTGCTTTAATTGTTGGTGTTCCTTTTTTGCAGGTTACCATATGCAATAACAAGTGACACTGAAAGATAGGAGTATTATTTAGGCAGTTGTTTGTAGCTGTACTTCTGTGATATAAGGAACCAAAACACAGCTCAGCTTGGAAGAAAAATTGTACAAGATGCTAAGAGAGAGATAGGTTTACCCAACCTTTATTTTATCTCTTAGGAAGCAAGGAAGTGTGGTTTCTTAAAGGTAGGTCATAGCTTTTAAAGGTAGGATAAGCTTTGCCCTGAAGCTTATAGAAAATATCCAAGATTATTTCTTCATACTACTACTTTCACAGTTTTTGGAAATGTCCCAAGAGCTGCTTCAAAGGGTTGCTTATGTCTTTGTTTATTCCTTCCTGAGCTGTCAGTCACCATTCCACACTTACCAGACATTAGCATTAAAAAAAAAATATATATTTCCAAGGGTATGGAAAGCTATTGGCCATCTTGGTTTCAGTTTGTGCATTCAAAAATACCCCTTTATGTTTAAGTCAGTTGCACAGGGATTCCAGTGTTCATACTAGAGCTAAAAAGCTCTTCTTCAGTAAATACGATAAATATCTGTGTATAGGGATGTGCACTTGGAAATCCTGTTTCATAGAACCTCAGTTTTAACAAATTCCTCACTTCTTGACACCTGCCCTGACCTTGCTGCCTTGTAAAAGTCAGTTTAGCATCTCTGGTAATTCTTTGTACTGGATGTTTCTATTATATCAAACTGTAGCATGTGAAATACTGCTTTGTGACATTTATAGTCAAAAGATCACATTGTGTAGTGCTTTTATTTTCAAGCAGTTTCTGATCAATGAGCGAGGACTGCCTCCCCTCAGCTAGTAGAACAAGAGTCAGGCAATGAAAATTGTGATGGTAGTGTTTTAATCTGATTCCCAAAAACTTTGGTAGCTCCATGACTGTGCTTAGTGGGATTCTACTGATCTGTAAATGACTGCTTACGAGGGGCTTGTATAAATGTCTTTAATGCTAAATCTTCTTGCTGTTCTTAAAGTTATGGTTCACAGTTTGCCCTCGATCAAGAGTCAGATTTTCTTTTTTAGTGCATTAGGTTTGGCAGTAGGTACTCTCAGTGGATGGGATGGGCTGAATTCTGCGGGAGCTGAAATGTGTGGGAGTCCCAGGGCAGCACAGGATATAAAAGTAATGTGTGGTTGGGCCTAGCTTAGGTAGATAATTTGTTTTCTGCAGGTGTGTTTTACAAATACAAGTTTTACTAGGTCTCACTTGACTTCACTTTATTGCTTTTTAACCCAGTAGTCTCATTCAGGCACTGGATTACTTTACTGTGAAAGGGCCTGACTGTGGTACCAGTCGTACCAGTAAAAGTCGAGAGCAACTTTGCTGCAGTTAAGGGAACCCTTTGTGATGGGAACACTGATAGCTTTTCTTATTCTCAGTTTTCTTTTGATTGCCTACAAGATTTATCGTCAGCAAGCCTGTATTTTTTAGGGACATGAAAAGCATATAGTGAATTTTATTGAAACTGTGGAGGAAAACTTTGCGTTTTGCATTATAATTTTCAGTGCCTGGAATGAGACTTTTGGATCCTTGAATGAGACTTTTGGATCCTTCAATGAGTCTTTAGGATCCTTGTACTTGGTGTGTGATTGCTACTGTCCCGTATTTTGTAACTGACAGATAGACATTATTTTCAATGCCCTGAATGGATTTGTAAATGTGTAGGGAACTTACTTTCATGGTGAATTTGTTTTTCTTGTTTATAGACAGCGTGGGTTTGGACTGGAAAATTGCAGAATACTTTGGCCCTGATACAGCAATAGTTATAACTGCTGGCTTGATTTTAAGCATATGAACAGTAAGATTGGAATCATTGTTAACAGCTTTGTTGAACCACTTGGCACCTAATGGCCTGAGATTAGAGAAGAATAGGGAAATCTTTCTTTTCTGTAATCAATGCCAGTATAAATTGCATATCCTGAAATGTACCGTAGCATGCAAACTTTACAGGGGATAAGACTAGGGGAGGAGCAAGTCTCAGAATTGTCTTTTGTGGATACTCTGGTGATGGATTTGGTTACGCTTTAGCAATGCTGAGGGCAAAAATCCAACCCTTCATCCTTTTAAAGTGCAGAATCTCTTTTGAGAAAGTGTCCATGTGAAAGGCAAAAGAACTCACTCAGTTGATGATTATTGTAACTCTGATACGGGTGCTTACTTAGCATGGATTTAGAGCATGAGACACTCATCCTTGTACAGGACCCGTGGGGAAAGATTTGCCCTCCTGCTTTGGGAACTTTGTTTTCCAGGTTGGTGATCTCAAACCTCAGTTATTACTTCATAATCTCTGTTACTTCAAATAACAGAAAAACAAATAGCCATTAAAATGATTGTTTTTGTCATATCACAAGTGTAAAGCTAAAAAGATTAGTCTTATTTGGGAGCCAGAAGTTAGGATTTACTCCAAGTCAGATCTCTTCTTCTTTTTTTTTTTATTGCAGGATGCAAAAGCACAGATTTTATTTATTTATTTAAAGACTAAATTTAGGCTTAGTTTGTAATATAAGGCACTCCCAAACCTTGTGTTTCTTTGAGATAACAAATTCATCAGGCAGTTGAAGGCATCAGCTACACCTAACAGCACTTCAGAGGTGTGTGTTATCTTAGGATAGCATATGTCTTGTGATGTCTTACTGCTTAAATAGCATTTGAGGCAAGCTGTTGTCAGCAAAACCTAAATATTTGGGGGGGAGAAAGAAGCATAACCACAAGGGAAATAGATGGCTTCTTTGGGAAATGTGAACCTCCGGTCTAAAGGGCTTTTTTTTTTTTTTTCCCTCTCACCTCTCTCTTCCTGTGAAACATTTTCTGGGTGTTGTGACAGTAGAGGTCTTTTACCAGTGTCCTGATGGTGAAGGACTGAATGCAATGACTCAGGATGATAAAGGGATATAAAAGACTTCATCTCTTCCTATGCCTGCTGTACCCCAAGGTAGTGGAGCAGATGCTGTGTTTCCTTGTTTCCTTTTGCATGTTTTGATAGGTGTGTAGCACTACTGAACCAAGGGTATGATCAGTTTTCTGTGATTTAGCCTTTATTCAGTTGGTAGTAAAGCCTTTTTTACTAGATAATGAAGCAAACAGATCTGTATCTTCCCATAAAAGAGAATTCAGGAAGTACAGCTTACACTGCACATGGAACATATTAATCCTAAACCCCTTATAATACTTTGCAGAAGTTTCTTGTCCTTGCACATATCTGTATCCACGTGCACAGCAATTTCCCAGAAATGTCTTAACCTTAAATACTGTTGAAGCCTGGAGAAGCCTTAAAAAATAGCCAAACACAGAATGACAAGTAAAGTTGTAACAGGAAAAAATTAATCTTTACTTGGATTGTTCTGGGACAACAAAATGGGTGCACACAAGTGAGGATCATCTCACTTGGCTTGGCTACTGTAATGCTAAAGATGTTTGACAAGGAAGCCTCAATGCTGTTATTTGTGTGGAAGTAGGGTGTGTTGTGTTTTTTTAGTTTAATACACAGAGACATGACACATTAGTTATAATTCAAACATAACAATATAATTTTGCAAGTTATTAGGACTTTTTTATCTTAGGTGTTATCAGCAGGCAAATGTCTAATACTAAGGCTCATAATGGAAATAAAATGCTCTTAATTCATAATGAAGTTTTTATGTGCCAAGCAAGATTTTCTGCTATACTGACATTTCTTGGTCAATTATATTAGAGCAAGATTGTGTTTAAAAAAAATCTATCTTAGTATATATTCAGTAAGTTGAAATACTGACTTCACTCAACCAAGGCATCATGGAAAGTACTCTTCATAAAGTATTTACTCAAATTCCAGTTTTGCAACTTTCTTTGAGGCCTTTAGAAGCCAAAAGGAAAGAAATCCGATACCTAGGGAGGAAAGGAAGGTTGGAAAGGGCCAAAACCATAATGTAATTAAAAAGTCCATCAAGCAGAAAAAGGTTTGAGAAAGGTAAGACAAAAATTCAGAAAGTGTTTGAGTTTACATAAAAAGTATAGATAAATACATCTACATGGTAAAGGGATGATGTGTTACTATTAGAGGTGCATCCAGATAATGTAAATAACTTCTTCTGGAAGCTCATTGATAGTCCCAAGCAGGTCTCTGCTGCTGACAGCTCTCCAGAAATCCCTGTTGTAGTGGGGAGTGGGAGCCATGCTAAAGCACAAGCCAGAAATGTGATTTTCTGCAGTAACTGCCCTACCTGTAAATTTGCTTTCTGACATGCACGTTTGATCTGATGCATGGTATCAATATTATCTCACAGCATATAAAGTGTAGGATAACCAATCCGTATTTCTTCTGTTGAAGGTCCCAACTGGGGGTGAGCCCAAGTGCCATTTCATGATGGCACATTCCCAGTGTTTCTGTGGGCAAACCAGGCACTCAGGCTGGTGCTGCTGAGAGCTGGGTGATGGATGGGACCTGGCTGGGGGTATTTTCCTTTGTATTTTCCTCTGATGTGTTTGTGAGCTGAAGGAAGTGATAGAAGAGTTTATCTTGAAGGGTCTGGATTTCAAGCTCTTGTCAGCTGCAAACCATAGGTGGTTTATGTAGGAGTAGGGAGCCTTAGGAGCAGCCTTGGAAAAGAGCTGAATCAATGGCACAAGGAAGTAAGCTGGAGGTAAAAGCATGCTGTGTTTGCATAAATGGTGTCACAGTGTTGGCTTACTAATGGGAAAAGGTCCATAAGGATAGCCAAGCACGTGCCTAGGAGGTGGGCATGCTGTGGGAAATCATCCTATGTGGGCACAGCTGGCATTTGGGAGCAGAGTGTTGTTTAAAGGAAGGAAATGAGTGACCAATCAGAAAAAGTGGAGCACCAAAGAACGTGCTGTAACTCAGTGTCATCCTGCTCATGTTAGGAGGTGGGAGTGAACTGGGGAAGGAGGTCACACAGTGCCCCTGCTACAACCCTGCATGGGCAGTCCCAGTGTCTGAAGCTGTGCACAGCAGCAGAGCAGGTGAAAGAAAGGCAGGTAGAAGTTTCTTTCAGGTCCAGAGAACAGTGACAATGGAAAAGGGAAGGAGAAGTGATAGGAAAGCATATTAATGAGGGATTCCATTTTGATATGTTTCATGTTTCACCTGGAAAATCACAAGTATGATGTTCCTTTGTACCTGTTCATCTGAGTGTTTGAGTGGCAGGAGATAATTGTTATATTTGGAGAAATACTTAGAAAACATTTGTACCTCTATATCTATTTCACTTTGCTGCTGTGTGGGGAAAAGGATGAAACGTATTTTTATCAAAAGTGTTTTTGAATGAAAGATTCAAAATGATGAAGTGCTGGACTATGAAAACATGATTATTTAAAACTGGTGTGACTGGACCTCTTAGCTTAAATGTAGCATGTCATTTCAAAGGCACTAAAGCCAGATGGATAACTTGCCCCAGATGTTTAGATTCAGTGGAGCAGTCGCACATGGTGTTTTGAACAAAGTTGCCTATACACTAATAATGGTATTTTGTGAATAATACTGTAATTTCAGACACCTTTCTTTGTCTGTATTTTATACACAAATAAATTGGCACCCATGGCAAGCACAGTGTTTGTTAAACTAGCTCCAAAATCTTAGTGTTGCTTTCTTGTTACAGTGACTTGAAATACTTGCTCTGTTTCGTTAATGAAATTAACAGCTTGTTGAGAGCTAAGGTTGCATGTTGGATTCATATTCAGTTTTGTTTATACAGAATATTTTATTTTCTGTCTTTCATTTGGGGGGGCATTTATATATTAGCAGAACTTCCATTAACTCCTGCTGTTTATTCTTTACCGTTAAGCTACAGCCCTTTGTTGTAGCATCACAGTGTTGACCCTGGAACCAATTACTGTGCATAACATCCAGAGGATGATGAGGCTTATTCTGCAGCTATTGTTTTCCAGTAGTCCTGGTGTACATAATTCTCGTAGTGCAGTAGGATAACTCTGTTTAAGAACTTTGTGACACTACCTGGCCAAAACCAATAGTAAAAGCAATAAAAAATAGGCTCCTTTGCCAGTCTCTTGTTTTACAGTCCCAAGAGCACAGCTGGGAAAGCTGCAGTGTTCTTCCTGCATTTGGAGAGTTGGGATGTTCTCCATTAGTTTTGATGTCTGTCGCTTCCCTGGAAGTGAGTGCATGTGTAAATGTGATACAGATGTTGAATGAAAGCTTAATTGTGCTTCTCTTTACTCTAAGCTTTGGTGCTGTTCTGACGCCCACCCTCCCACCCCAAAAGGCTTTTCCTGAGAAGAGAAGGGAAACTGTTTTCCCATTCCTATCTTACTCAAGAGTTAATTATATTCTGCACTGTGACTACACCTCAGCAAAAGCAGAATGGAGAAACAAGACTCTTGAGAAAAAGGTGGAAGTTTTTAGGCGAGCTTAGATTTTCTGTTCTTTCTTAGGACTTAGAAGTCCTTACTGATTTCAGCCAAAGGAAGAAATCCCACCCTGAGGTTATGTTTCATCCATGTGCTTTATTTCTGAGAGTGCTTAAATCTTCATGTTTGGTTGGAGGTCGTTGACAGCCAACTTGGTTAAGTTGTCACAGGTGCAACTGTAAGCAGCCAGCAGGAACTGAAGAAACACGGGTAATCCCACTTAGGAAATCCCCTAGTAGCTTGGTGCTCCCTTGAAGCAGAACACCAGAAATACAGTTAGTGGCAGTTAGGAAAAAAAAAGGAAGAAAAGAAATCCTCACTCATGATTTAAAATTAAAGCAATATACACTTCTCTAATTTCTGAAGTTACCATGTTATCACTGCTCTTCTTACGGTGTTCTTCTCTCTGGACTCCTGAAAACAAAGAAGAAATTGCTTGATCATTTTCTTTGACTAATACTGTGCTCTGGTTCTGGGATGCCAGATATGCAGTCAGACTGGATGAACCCGTTTAATTTTATTCTGCTGTATTTATTTGTGCTGTATTTATTTCTGTGTATGCCTTTTTGCCCGTTGAGTTTTCATGCTTTCACAATCACCAGTGTAATCTCTTCCTTCTTTATTTGCACCCCCCAATACAGGAAAATGAAACAAGCCATTTTTTCAAAATGTCTGAGACCCAGCTTGTTTATATTTTCAGATAAGCAATAACAAGAATAGTCTCATAATTTTGGTGAATAATTGTAGCATAGATTTTTTTTTTTTAGTTACCTGAATCATGAGGTAATGAGATTGTCAAAATCCAGTTCTAAGCTAACATTGCTTGTAACCTATGTTTGTGGAAGAAAATTAATTGAGCAGATCCAAGACAATTTTGGTGTTTGTTGTTTTTACGTTTTTTTTTTCCCCCAGAAGAGGAGCTTCCTGTCTCTTTCTAGAAAAATGCTCAGCTTTTCTAGGGAGGAAGAAGTATGTGAAATGCATTATTTTATATGTCATTTAAAAGAAAAAAAAACCCAGCAACCTCGTCCATCAACTTCTGCTGGTCAAAAATACTTCAAAAAATAAATTTATTTTTCCTTGTATCTTTTAAGGACACAACTTCCATTTTCACAGAATTATATATATGATTTTTTTTCTATTAGAAAGAGGCAGAGTCACAATGTCGCAGAATCATTTTCAAGTGGAAAGCTTGTCAAAGTCCCCAAGGGAAAAAGTAAAAAAGAACTTTAAACAAGGATCAAAACAGAGAATTAAGGAGTAGATAGTGGTGTATATGAGATCTGTGAAAGTGTTAATGACCAAAATCTTCCAGAAGGATTTTCCACTGCGTATTAGCATTTTCAAGCATACAGCTGTGTCTAATTACCTAAAACTGATGTGCCGTGCAATTAATGCTGCATCTGAAGAGCCAGGTAACAGGGCAGCTGACCACCTGTGTGAGCAAATAACCCAATATCTGTGCAATCTGGGCATATAATGCACAAGGAGCATATTCAGATGTTCACAGACCTTTGCAGGCCCAGCTTCTGAGCCAGTGCCAGTCCCTGCCTTCAGACTGGACACAGATACATGGAAGTCAAGTGAAAAAAGAGCAGAGAGAGAGCCATTCAAGAGCATAGTGTCTAAAGTTCAGGGAAAACATTTCTAGATTCTGTTTCAAGCCACAAATAAAAATAATCCAGCAAATAGTTACTGCAAAAATAGAAGCAATCTGACTTTTTAAAATTTCTGAACAGCTGATATCGTGACCCTGTATTCTTTGTTATTTATGGAAATCTGTTACTTGCCAGACTGTGAAAATGGCTGCCTGCTTGTATATATATTATTTTTGAATTGCTTATAAGCCAGCAGCCACATTTTCACTAAAATTTTAATAAAATATGAAAGATGGAAAAGACAACATCTCTTTATTAATACCTTGATATGAAACTATTTCAGTACTTTAAACATTCAACTAATTTGTGTGAAACAAAAAGGCTGGAAAAGCTTTCCCAAATAAATGACTGTCATCAAAGCTTCTTTCCATATAAGGCTCATATTTCATCTCCAGGCCTAGCTAAAAAGAACAGAAATACATGATCATCACATAATTAATAAACTACTCCCTTCTGATGGTGTAATTTTACTAGGCTTTCTTTAAAGTGCAGTTAGTTATTTTCCTACATTATGAAGTTTGTTTGAGCTTAATATCTTGTATTTTGTTCAGCTGTTGTAAGGCAAAACTAATCTTAATAACTGATCTACTAAATGCTGCTGTTTGTATTTGCCTGTCCATGTCAAGTATGGCATGGGCGTTTTAACGAGCTGAGAAACTATGTGGAAGCAACAGAAGTGAGTGATAAATTACTTGTTTGTTATCAAATCTCTTTCCCTCTGTCTTGTGTTCACCTCACCCTGCTGCCATACAAACTGCTCAACCAATTCAGCTTTAAATTTCCTAGTGGAAACTATTCAGTCTCTTCAACTGCCCTGTCTCCAAACCAGTGTTTCAAACCAAATTCCAGACTTGCCTGAAAGTATTCATAAGCCTTGGGAGTGGAATGGCTGAGAGTCTGACCCATCAAAAGCAACCACTGAGTCTATATGTGAAAGGTATCTACAGCCTGACCACTACACACAAGCTGTCGAACAAGAGCTTGGTGTGAGAAGAATATTTTGAAGTGAAGATGGGAGTGGGATTGGGTTTTGCTGTTTACAGGAAGCATGGGGGAAGAGGCTCTCCTGCTGTGTTCAGGCAAAGATGTTAATTAGTTTCTGGTCGAAATGTGGCTCCACTGAGTTGGTGGAAAAGATGAGTGGCAGGTTGTAAAAAGTCCAGTATAAAAGCAGTATTGCTGATCTTGGAGTCTGCAAGTCCAAAGTACGCAGCTCCAAGACTCAGTCAAAATAAACAGAATTTATCTCTGGGTAACAAAAGGTGGAGATTTGCCTTCTTCAGGCTGGTTTCCTAACAGGCTGAGTTGGGGCGAGGATGGCTTTTGGCAAGGAAAGTTTGAGTTTGTCAAAAATACTGTAGCATCTTTTTGCTTCTGTCAGACAGAAGACTAAGAACTGTGCTGTCTACAGAATATGTACTACTACTTTGCCAAAGCCCAAACAGGTTTTTTGACAATCCTTATGCTTCCAGTATACCCTGACCTGCCTTTTATGCAAAGAGAGTGCCTTAAGGCTGGTGTCTAGACAGAGCCTTGTATTTCAGCAAAGAGAATTAAAAGTAGGCTCTGATATCTGTAAATTTGCAGAGAAAACTGCAAACTTTGGCTACCTGCCTCACAATTTATTGGAAAAAAATACATTTTTTGTTGATTCCTGGGATGTGCAAAGATAGGGAAGGCATTTCAGGTGTTGCTTGTCAGGATGTAACTCTATCATAGCTGTTTCAAATGCCACTGCTGAACTGCTATTGTAAAGATTAAAAAGTGGGGCTGCTGTTTGTAGACAATTCTATTCCATATCTCAGGCATCATTATTGTAAAGGATTATTCTGCCCTTACAAACCATACAAAGGCAGCTCAGTGAGCTTGACCTTAAAGCTAAAATGAAGTTATGATCTGTTCTGCACCCTGCAGGATGGACTGAGAGAGTCAGGATAGTGATTCTTCAGTTCAGTCATGGTGAATTGTAAGTAAACAAACAAGGCACTAGTTAGTAGGACTGTTTGTAGTTAGTAGATGCTTATTTGGTGTTTTAACCTTGCTCCAAATTTCAAAGGTGTGCTGCCATTTGCTACTATTAGAATCAATACAGTCATGGAGTAAAAGTTACTTGGGTAATGTCTGTGCCAGGGTTAATACAGTGTAGGTCATGTTGTAAGTCTCAGTTCCTCAAACACCCAGTGTATTCAGAAATACAGCTATTCCTGGTTTATTATTTACTCATTTTAAAAGTAACATCAAAACTTTGGTCTATCACACAAAGGTTTTTTATTCTTTGATTTTATTTCAAAGTCACTTTATCAGGATGAGACATAGTAGATGCTCAGTGCAAAATATCTAAGGGAGTGTGAGGCAAATGTGCTTCCCAGCCTTCAACTCAAACACTCTTAAAGCTTCTCAAACTTTTAAGAGATACAAGACTGAAACCTTAAGTTCAGATTTGCCTTATGGATTTTATTCTTGGCAATAAACTGTAAAAAATAGGTATACATGAAATGCTGTTTTGCTGATTCACAAAGAGTAGTGTCTTAGGTCTCAGAAAAATTCAGCTTTTGTTTTCAGATCATCTGCATTGCCTTATAACTGCTTGCATCATTGAAAATAGTTCCCTGTAAGTGCCCCTCTATCCTTCATCTGCAGTGCTCTACTGTTGGTGAACAGCAGGTTTAGAGTTTTGACTAATAGGCTGGGACTCAAATGGATGACCTCTATCAATTATTCATGATAGATCTGAGTAGCCAGTGTATAACACTGACAGCATTCATACTTTTCTACTGTAATATGAACTGTAAACGATACAGTGATTGATAGACTACAGATGACCCTTGGTCATTTTTATTAATTTCTGTTGCTGAGTTCTGTAACCTGTTTTTCATTGCTTAAGCTGCAGAGCTACTGTGTTTTTAAAAACTCCAGCTGTCCAGAGCTAGGAGAGGCTCTAAATTTACTGGTTTTTATATTTATGTTCTTCAGACTGGTTCTCTTTCTTTTGAGGTTACTAGTTGTATCATCAAGGATTTCAGTGGGATCACAGCAGGCTTCTTGGACATATTTAGAATAGTATTAGATGAATGAAATAAAATGTGGTTGGGGGATTCTGTGCTGTGCCCTAATGGTGAGTAGAAGTGAGTAGAGCTATGGGAAGGGGAGTTCTCAACAAAAGCAGGGAAAGAAATGTTGCTTGCCCTTTTTCTCATGGACTGCTTCTGTTGGCCTTGTAGTTAAAGACAAAAAGAAGGTCAAAACAATATAAGGGTTGAGGTGTTTTGCTTCTTAACTGCTGCATAAGGGAGTTCCATTGTATAATCCTACATTACACATCCTGTGCTGTGAAGAGCCTTGGATGCAAATTTAGTGTTGAGAATAAGCTGAAGTTTTAAGAGCATTTAAATCAGTTTACTCAGGGTCTTACTGGAGAAGTGTTTACTGAAGTCCAGAATGAGAAAAGGCTCCTGAATTTTTAATTCGCTTATGGAGTACATTGCATATATGCAGAGTAATTTGTGTTTTTGCAAATTTGTTTGAGAAGAGCTGTAGGTAAAGATCTGTAAAAACTTAGTTCTGCATTTAAACATGCTGCTTATGAGGAGGTCAGAGGAAGAGCCTGATTAGAAGGTGAGAATACAACTGAGTGAGACTTGGGAGAAATCAACACTGGCGGCTCCTGTGCTGGAGGACAGAAGGGGGTGGAGGGGAGTCCTAGTTTGTGACAACATCCAGAAGTAACCCAGAATTGGAAGATAAGCAAGAAATACCTGTTTCACAGGAGACTTAGATGCACTCTGTGTTGCAGGTTCTGCCAGCTGAGTTGTCTGTGTTAGATGTGTTAGGCTTAGAGCAGCATTACCCCCTGAGCCCTGTAGGTCTGGTGAAAGGGTTCCCCAGGTGCAGATGCAACAATGCCAGCCAAGTGGCACTTCCAGCTGGCTTTTGTGTAGAGGAAGGGCTGTAACAACACTAACAGCAGCCTTGCCACGGGGGTGTCTCCATCCATGCTGACAGTCCTGTTGGTGTCTGGTTTTGGCTGCTGGCATGGGTGTAGCCTTGGTACTCTTGGTGTGAGGATCCATGCATTGACACCCTCTGAGATCTGTGAGCCAGGGCTTCTTAGTGAGGGATGACAGGGATGGTGGTGATTTGCTCTGTAGTGGCAGCTATGCCACGATTCCCTTGTGGGTAAGGGTGCTCTTGTACTTGGGGTTTGAGCAAGCGGGGAACATGAAATGTTTGGAAACCCTGCCACCTGTGCTCATGAGTTTGCTTCAGTCACAGGCATTAAACCAGGAAATCCCTTCAGCTTCATTCTAGGGAAAGAGCTGTAGCAGGCTGTTGCTTTATGCATTGCAGGCATTCAGGAGACTGTACCTGGTGTGTTAGGTTACCAAGCAGACCCGCTGGCACACCTGAATCCTGATCAGTCTCTCTGGCCTCCCCCAGCAGCCCTAGAGTGTCAGGCACCTTTCCCCAGGGAACACCAGTCCTCGTGCTCTGCTCCCTTGTATTTGCTGTGGGTCTTCAGTGTAGCTGAAAGCAGAACTGTTCTCCACTCATCAGTCCACCTTAACAGAGCATAACTAGCCAACATATTTTGTTGATCAGTGTGATTCCAACTCTGCAGCAATATGTAGACTAACCAGATGGAGGCTTGTACCTCTTGTGATTGTAAAATTAACCAGAATCATTGATAGTTACGAGAGTGATGACGGAGACCCAGGCGCTGTCAGAACAATGTGCTTTGAGGCATGCTTAAATCTGTTAGGACAATATTTCATGTTGCTGCGTGCTCAGCGCACAGTTCTACAGCACAGCAAGGCGCGTACGCCTCACTCAGCTCTGAGGGTGGGTAAAGGATGGAGATTATTCACTACTGAATTTGACTCAGCAAAGAAGGTGCAGGTTCCACTCCATTCAGAGGCATAGCCAAGAAATTTTAGTCGAAGCTCTGTGTGACTGTATTTTTGGGTTTTGTTTATTTTTTAATAGGCCTAACTAAGATTTTCTGTCTGAATAAAACAAAGTTTTTTAATTGGAACCTAGTGTGAGAACTTCCATGGGATCAGTGAGAAATTTGTAAGAGACAGCTGGAAATAACAGCGGAGAAGGCAGTGCCATCTCTATTCTCTTCCTGCCACACATCCCACAGGCGTACTGTAGTTCCCTGTTCATTTACATCAGTGACTAAAGGACCTATTTAAATGAATGAAGTTAATGAATTAATAAATGCAGAAGGGGGGAGAAACCTGCATTACAAAAGGTACTTTGTTCTTAGATGCTGAGAGTAAGAGTTGGGTTTGATATTTCACAACATAGCGCTGACTGCTGTTTGCTGTATTTCCTAATACACCCCTGGTAACATGAGATTGCACCATAGATTCCTCCTATTAAGTGGTTACTCACGTGTGTTGCGCTACCAGCAGCTTTTTGCTTGCATATGAATTGTTAGGTGTTTGAATTAGCAAAATGTGGATTAGCAGAGTTTTTGCTTCGCTAGTGGTACAGCAGACACTTTAGCCATTTGTTCGTCAGATACAGTCGTTCTGTGCTTGAGCTTCTCAAAATAATGCCTGCTAGTGCCTCTGTAATTAAACATCTGTCAAGGTTTTAGAAATGCCCTATGGGTTTTCTTTTTTGGGGGGAGGGGGAGACAAACCCCTGCTTTTAGGGGGAAGAATGCTGTGTGTAACAGCAAAATAAATTTTGTTTTAGCACGAGGGCAAACTTAGGAGATTAGCAGCTTTCTTCTCCATTTTGGCTGATGTAAATAAGCAGTAAATTTATTGAGACATCCGGCATGAAACTGGTGTGAGAACAGAACTTTGGGCCTCGTGTGGCAGCTTGAGCAGATGGGTGCTTCTTACTATTTCTTAAAAACTGAAATGACAGGGAGATTAGGGTTTAAAAATCACAGCTTCTGTCGCATGCATTAATTAAAGGGTTTTAGTATAATAATTCTGTCTTATTGTTCTAGAGCATACGCTCAGCTACTTTCAATTTTTAAAAGTACTTGGCCTTTCTCTGGGAGCCACGGCTGTTTGTTCAGTTAAATTCCTTCTGATTAAAGCTCCCTGAATAGTCATTGCCTTCATATACCAAGACCAGCCCTGTTTTCTCTATGCTACGCTGATAATGGGGTCACTGGGAGATCTGTGAATTACAAGTTCTAACTGAAGTTTTATAGCACTTCAGGGATGCTCCAGTGCTCAGCACAGTCTGATGTGCCTCAGAGTACCCTTGGAGCACTTGGGGCACTGGCATACATTTCTGTTCCTGACTTGTTTGGCTCACAGGGAAAGCACTGAAGAAATTTTGGTGATTTCCTGTCAGGTCCAGAATATCATCATACTTTTCAATATTTGAGCCCGGTGACTGCAATGATCCAGCAGTATTAGGATTTTTCTTCTTTTTTCTTAGATATGCCTGCAGTTGCCCCTTCTTTACTACTTCTTCCCTCCCTGCAAAATACAAATCTGCAGATTTCTCAAATCTGAAAATGGTGTATCAAGAGTACCCAATGTCTCAGCGATGTAGGTGGTTCTCCCCTAGAGTCCAAAACTTATGAGTCGTGACAAGGTTGCTTAAAGAAAAAGGCCCTTAAAGTAACTGCCATGCAAGTTTTATTTAAAAATGTCAGCCCTGTGAATACTGTGGATCTGTTACTGGTTTTGCTTCTTCCAGCAAAGCTTGACATTCTCTGGAAGAGCAGATGTTCGTGGAATGAACTCCTTCTGGGGAATTAACTAATTAAGAAGGTCGAGCTTCTGCGTTCTTCCAAACCGTGTATCCCGAGGCTGCAGTGTAGTGTCAGGACTCCTTCTTGGCAGTGCTTGATAGAACACGTAGGTTGAGAATGGGTGAAGACCTGTTAACTGTCTGCCAGGCTGCTAATCTGGTGTTGGAGTTCAGCAAAGGAAAAGGAAAGAGCTGCCAGTCCAACAGCTTTCCTGTTTTCTCTTTAAACTGATCATCAAATATGGTGGAGGTGGCATCCATTTCCAGCAGTTTGCTGGAGAGCCTGTCCTGATACCAGTTCAGTGAGTGAGTAAGCAGACTTGATTTATGCTATCTCTGGCCAGCATCACCTGATAGACACAGACTTTGCATCTGGGATATGCAGATACTGTCTTAAGCTCTGAGATTACCTTAGTGATGAGTAGTAAAATGATGATTTTTCTCTTTCTTGCTTTCTGGGGGGTTTTTTTTGTGTTTTGTTTTGTTTTGTTTTGTAGTTGAGAATTTTGTTGGCCAAGTTGGCAAATGCCGTTCCCAGAAGCTGGGAGCAGAACCTCGAAGGAGCGGAGTTTGTTGTTCTTTGCCTCATTAAGTGCTACAGCTGCCTGTAACGAGCTATTAAGCTGTTAGAGCAAGCTGATCTATCTTTAGACTGTACTGACCCATTATCACCCCGTGTCTTCATGTCTTAGAGGACAGGCCACATCAAGTGAGGGATTTTTTAGATCCTCTTAGATGCAGGAAGGAGCTTGGTTAGAAGAGGTAGGATGGCACCCACCTGCAGCAAGACAACCGTGGTAAAAAAGGGGCTGTTGTTCGACTGTTTCCAGCTTTGGGGGAATGGAAAACCTCCTCAGAGGGAGTTTCAAACAAAAGGTGAGACTTGTTCAGTGGTGACTCTCCATTTTGAGGCTGCAGCCATCTTTTGCAGAGAGTCTGTGGAATGGAGAAGACTAAATTGGCAAGGATTTGAGTTTGATAAGACTGGCAGAGGGATAGAGAAACCCCTCACTACCCCTCCTTCCTTGTGCCTTTCGACTTGGATTATGGAACCTGTCACCCCAGAATTTGGAGGCAACTTTAACTGAGCTCATTCATTACATTTCTCATACTTTATTTTTAAAGTGAAGGTTAGAAACAACTCACGAAAGCTACTTAAAATGAGTCTGACATCTAAATATGCTTATTTTGAAAGTATTGTTTGCAGTGGTGTGATACTATAATACTAAAACCACAACTTTCCACAGAAAATAATTCATTTCTTGTGATTCATTAATATTAGACAAAGTATTGCTTTGTTTTTCTGGAGTTTTTTTTCAGCCTAGTAACAAGATGACTCAGATGGTAACCTGGATAATTAGGTTACATAGAAATAATTTATATTAAAATACAGGTTTATGTTCTTAACATTACAGCTTAAATTTACTGTCAGTAGCAGTAGATCAATTTTGAACCAAAATAGGATATGCATAAAAAATTCAGCTCAATTTTAAAGGCACTTCTCATTGTAAATGCAGGAGTATGACACTGCAATAACATTTTTTGGTAAACCAAATGAAGAGATTTTTAAAAGAGCTGCTGTGGCACTTATAGTCTTGATTTGTTTGAAAATGAGGATTGTACTTTACCACAATATTGAAAGTACTCCACAGTCTTAAAAGTTTTATGTTTTGTCTCTTGAGAGGATTTCCAGGGTAAAACTGTACGTCACTTTGAAGTCCAACACTAAGCAGCAAGAAAACATTTAGCACAGTGCAAGTGCCAGTAATTGTCAGCTGTATGAAATTCCCAGTAGTTTAACTGAAGTCTGAATTTTCTGTTTAGGTTAAGGGAGCATGAACTTCTTGGGCAAGAGATTCTGCCTAAAGGAAGTTTTTCAACTTTGCCTGAGTGCAAATACCGTGCACTGAAAGTATAAAGAAAACTGAGAAGAACTAAAGAATGGGGTTCAGAGATGTTGAGACAAGGAAAAAGACAAGGAGAATGTAAAGGGCTGTTTGTTTATTTTAAATTTACCTTTTTTATAATGACTGTGACTTTTCTTGCCTTACTCTGAGCTTCGCTGCAACTAGTTAACTAGAGGCAAAATAAGGAATAACCAAAAGGAGGAATAAGAGTTTCCAAAAGCTCTGATGTAAATGCTCAGTTGTAGTAAATGATGAGGACTAGATGTGGTGAGAAGTTAGGATCAGCAAGGCTGTATTCAGCGTGTTACGTCTTCAAAACTGGAAGTGTACCAGCTTATTAAGTTCTCTGTCCTGGCCAAGGCAGGTGATGAAGGAACCACAACTGAAATTAACACAGAGACTTCTGTGTGCAGAGCAGAGTGAGTAGAGGACAAATCTTCTCAGTTAGTTGGAGCTAAGAGACACTCTCACTTCTGAGCAACAGTGCTTCTCCTCCAGAGGATAGAGAACTTTAATCTCAGAGGGATTGAACAACTTTCTCATGGTTGTTTATGGGACTAAAGTATGCAGTAAACCCAAAAACTGTAGCTTGGAATGTCTTTCGTTGTCTTTAACTACAAAACCATCCACCCTCTAAGTTTTTTTTTTTTTCTTGTGAAGTAGAGAATAGAGCAAGACAAAAGGACAGAGAAAGAGTATAAATGACTAGCAAGAAGGATGTGTTCAGAATATATTGGTAGAGTGTGGGGAAAAAGAGGTCCAGAAGACATCTTTATAGTTGTCATAAAGGTAAAAGGCATTGCATCTAAGTAATGAGCTTTTCCAGAGGCTAAAAAATACAGAAAGATAGCCATGAAGATTCAGACAGGAAAGGCAAAGGAGAAAACTCTTGGGGTAAAATCCTTTAGTGGAGGAGATTGAAAAGTTGACTCAGTTTCATAGTTGGCAGAAAGTGCATGCTGCTGAACTCTGCATTCTGCTGAAAAGGGTGGCTTTCACACCTGTGACCCTAAATACACACCTGGCTTATCTAGAAATGATGCCAAGGATACCCTTCTCATGGGAAGCCTTCTTGCACAGCCCAAAGAAGATGAAAGGAGGTACCTCATAGTGCAAATTTCTTAATTATAGACAAAAGAAAACTTTAAAGGCTCTTTAAGAAGCAAAAACAAAAGACAGAGGGAAGGAGGAATTGTCAGCAATGAGCTTGGGAAAGCCAGTATTTCATCAACAAATACACAAAATTATGACAGAGCCTTGGAAAGTCCCTGGTAAACTCAGTGCTCATTTATGCTCTTATATTTTTCAGAGAACTTTCATTCTGAAATAATGAAGGAATTATGTGAATTAAGCCTAAATCTCTAAATCAAGTCAATTTTCTTGAAAATTTTCTTTGGAAGTGCTGCTTTTTGTAAAACTTTGCAAAACATCTTTAAACTGCGTGTTCTGACTTGGCTTCTGTTGCTTTCCATTCCCAGATAGTGAAATAGAAAAGTGAGGCATCAGGTGAGGCATCAGGGAAGGCAAAGAAGTTTGCTCTAATTGCTTCATAAGCTGGAAGTGAAAACAAATGCCAGAGAACCAAGTGCACTTGGGTGCCCAGTGGCAGAGAGTGTGCACATTCTGCAGAACATGATGAAATGTGCTTGTCTTCTGGAAGCCATGCCTTGTGAATGAAAGCATATGAAGTATGTTTTAATGCCATAAAATAGGAGTACCCAAAATCTTTCATTGCTTCAAGAAACCTAGGTCTTCATTTCAGGACTCCTTCATTTAAATAATTGATTTTTTTTTTTTTCTGGGAATAGAGTTGGCTCCATTTATCCTTCTCCTGGTCTTTGTCTTAAGTTGAATTTAGAAGACAATATTGTACTCCTTTGTCTTCCTTCCTACGTTTGGCAAAATTTGAAGTTTTTGTTCACGTGCTCACTTCAAACATTTTGAATTTAATAATGTGTTGTTGCAACATCTTAATTTGCCCTCCTGTAACCACAAACCAGCAGTCTGGAGTAGTTTAAAACTGACCTGGTTGCAAATGTCGGCCACCATCTCCACAGATACCTCTTTTCTTGTGCAAGTTACTGCTTAGTAGTTTACTTTCCTGTTACCTCTAAGTGAAGCTTCTCCCACTAGCAGAGCACTTTTTTAATTGGCAAAAGTGTTCTCTCAATTAGCACTTGGCAGGTAGAGTTTTTTGCATTTGTGAGGTCTTTGTATTCTCTTCTCCCATGTTTCTGCATTTTCCCCAGTGGCTGCGCTAGGAAAGTTCAAGCCATCCTTTCCTGTGGAAAGGAACATGTGGGCTAACTGATTACCATGCAGCAAGAAGGACACCCTGCAAGCAAAGAATGATAGAGGCTGGCATTGCCTCATCCTACTGCTAACCACCCAAACTTTGGCCTGTTTTGACAGGGATTTTTCTACATAGTAGGGACAGTGAACAAAAGTCAAAACGTCTCTGCTAGAGGGTTTGTCTCCCTTAAAATGGATGCCTTTCCACCATCTGTAAACATGGTGCTTCCTTGTAATTTATATTAATCTGTTAGGAACTATTTAAATAAAGAGAATTTTGATTAAAAAAAAATGTATAATACAGTTCATTATATAGGAAACCCTTGGTCTTTTTGTAATTACCCCCCAAGTTACTGGACTCCACACAGTGGTATTTTCTTGATGGTGGCAGACACTTTGACCTAGGGTGAGTTGGGTGTCATCATCAACCACATCAGCACACCTCAGTCCAGCAGGGAGCGTTTCCCACTTGATGGAGTGGGAAACTTTGCCCCACAGCTCTGACAGGAGCCCTGCACTTGGTCACCAAAGGACCTGTGCCCCCAGTACACAGAGGTGCAGTGACACGTATGAATTTGGTTATGCACGGCAGGGGATTTTTTTTTTCTTTTTCCTTTTCCCCTGTTCTTGTTTGTTTGCTTTTTATTTGTGTGGGGGTTGTTGGGCCGTGGGTAGGGTTTGGAGCAGGCCGCTCGGGCAGCATCCGGACCAGCTCCCAGCTGGAGGCGGCGGCGCTGCCCGGGAAGCGGCGCCGGCACCATCCGCTGGGCGGCGGCGCCACCTGGCGGCCACGGCCGGCGCCGGCGCCTCCCCTCCCTTCCTCCCCCTCCTCTTCCTCCTTTTCTGGCCCGGCCTGCTCTCCTGCTCAGCAGCCCGCAGCTGCCCGGTGCCTGCTTGCTGCAGGCAAGGGGCTGACATCGGCATGTGGGAAAAGCGACTGCGCCTTTAGTGGCAGTGAGAATACCAGAGCTGTCTTGCAAGGCGCTGTCCTGTACAAATGGATGTCCCTGGCTCTTTGCGGCGCTGCGGTGAGGGTGTTGGTGGCAGGAGAAGGCTGAACGTGCTGCACACGGCAGTCAGGCCCTGGGTTGGGATTTCAGCTGAGCGCGTTCCCTGTGTGCAGGGGAAGGTGCCCGTGTGAGCTCCGTAGTGCCGAGCTGAACTCCAGGGATGGGCGCTCCGCTTGCTACGGAGCCTCCCTCAGTACGGCCTGAAGCCCCTTCAGAGGCTGTGTGTTCCTTCTGATTAAGGAAATAAAGCTGAAATTGGCTCGATGTGTACGTAAGGGTTAGTTATCACCTGGATCTTGTGTGTAGTCAGGTGTGCAGGTGGATTAAGTTGCAGATTAAATGCCTCTTAGTGAATAGATTTAAAATTACTCTGACTTTGAGAAGGATTTTCAAAACATTTTTGTTTTTGTGACATTGGCTTAATCTGTATCTTTGTCAGAGCAGTTGTGGTACTAAGTTCTTCTTTATGTGGTGATACTGGGAAGACACACACATGCACGCACTCTTAGTAAATATCTGGGCGAACATCTGTTTTTTGGTATGATTTTCTACTGTTTAAGAATCTGAATTAACCAGATTAATTTCTTAAGCCCATTCTTCTGTAGACAAGTTTTATTTTTGTCTGGAAGCAGTCTTAAGGGGCCAGCTGTGGTTGGGATGGGTGGTGTCCTGCCATTTGTAACAGAAGGGTGTGAATAAATGATAAGGCAGTGATGTCACAGATCTGAGGAACTCTTCCTTTATTAGCAACTTAATCTTTCTCTTTTTTTTTTTTCTTCCATGGAGTGTTGAGTGCATAAAAATGGACCCTGCAACTGATACACGTCTGGAGCAGTGGGGTGAGGGGGGTTTGGTTACCTTAGTTCCCCTCATCCCTCCCCAGTGCA
This sequence comes from Peucedramus taeniatus, assembly GCA_013400575.1. Taxonomy (NCBI): domain Eukaryota; kingdom Metazoa; phylum Chordata; class Aves; order Passeriformes; family Fringillidae; genus Peucedramus; species Peucedramus taeniatus. Next base: position 67,033 of record WBNO01023797.1, read on the forward strand.
TCCATTCCCCAGCAGAGATGTTCTCACCTATTGTGTGCTGCTGGGAAAGCAGATGGCCTTCCTGAGCTTCCAAAAAATCAGGTCCCTGTAAGTCCTTAACACCGGGGAATAATTAACACTTAAACTCCTCAAGAGGAGAGGTGGCAGTACTGCTTCCTACAAAAACACACCGAGCCACAGCCCTTGCCCAAGAGCTGGTGCAGCTCGTTCCTTGTTCCCAGTGAGGCGCACTTCCATCCTGCCAGGTCTGCATGTCTGAGCAGACGAGCTTTGCACTGTAACGTCAGATATCTTTCTGTTTAAGGACACCTCGTAAATAACTGATCATCCACGTTTTAAAATCTCCCTCTGTTAATCCCGTGGCAGACCCAGGGATCTTTCCTGGGGCTTGCTCTCAATAAGGAGGTGAGAGATGTCAGTGAGGTTAACGGAGCCTTTCACCCAAAGTGGTGTTTGCAGAGTGCTGGAGGTACGTGTGTAGAAATTCTTTTTTATCAAACCAAGTTTTTAAGTTGCCCTTAAATACACTTACCTGCTCACTTAAAAGGAATGCAATCAAATGAGTGCTGGGGAAGGAAATAAATCGGAAGTACTTTCCTGCCCTTCTGGATGTGTGTATTAGGTTGTTTGGTTTTCTGTTTTTAATCCTTTTGAAAAGGAGAAATTCCGATTTAAGCCAGCCTGTGGCAGTGTTTTTCAGCATTTCTTCTGCTTCTGCTGCTTTTAACGCTTAAGCCTTGGTGCTAATTGGAAAGTGGAAAAGCTTCCTATGTGCTACATGCAGTAGTTAGTTTCAGATTTAATAATGTTTTAGCATTTTCACACAGCTGTTATTAAAATGAGGTGGTGATATAAATAATCATGGCTCACAGGTGCAGAATTACTGTTTCATTGTCTCTAAAGCTTATTTTAAGTGATGTGTTTCTATTGCCACTTTTCAAATGGATTTGCTTTGTCTTCCCCACCATCCTTTAGCATAACAAAGTTTCTATTATTTGAAAGATTCATTAAAACAAGTTTACAGCTGGTTCTTCTTTTTTTCAAGACATCTTTGAGACCCTTGTCTCCTGACCTTTCTGAGTTACATGATGCACTCCGGGATGATTCTCATCTGACTTCTTTCCCAAACAGAGGACTTCCTCTGTCTCTTCCACTAGAGTTTAATAGATGGTGGTATTTATTTGTTTTGTCTTCTAAATGACATCCTGAAAGTTGTTTTTTTCCCTTTATTAATTTTTTCAGAATAGTAAGACTTTAAAAGGAAGACGTAAGTGAACCCTGAGCTCTGGTGTTCTCTGAGCTCTCAAATTTACCCCTCAGTATAAAAGGAATGGTGTCAGGAGAAATGCTAAAGCTCCAAATCCCTTTTAGAGTGCATTTTGCCTGCAGACAGCTGCCCTTTCTGCGGCTGTGCTGGTGGTGCTAGGTTCCAGCCTGCTTTGTCTATTAGCTCTTCAAGGGGATTATGGAAGTTGCCAGTAAATTATGTCTTCAGTGATTTGCATAAGGCTGTCACGGAGTTGTTTCAAGCCAGGTCAGAAAGACCATTTACTTCTCTGGAAGTGCCTTCATTGTCATTGCTACCCGAAGGGGGAACAGTGGAAGGAAGGGGAAGGAGAAAGGGAAGGTACTTTTGCAGCAGTTAGCCTCCTGCAAATACATCTGTTCTGTGTAGTCAAAAGGGGCAAACACTGCCAATGCCAAGCCAGAGGCAGGTACAGGTGAGCTGGGTCTGGCCACTCCAGCCTCTTCTCTTGAGGCCTTTGGCTCTGGGCTGCAGGTTGTGTCACATGTGCAGTGCCTTTGGTGCAGTGGATACTGAGTCAGTGGCTTTGGGTGAATAGCCAAAGGCTGCTGTGCCTACAGTCACATCCTCCTCGGGAGCCTTGGTTCCCTTTGGTCCATCCAGAGCAGAGCTTCTCAAATAAACTTTTGATCTTTTAGTAGCATAGGCCCTTCTTCTACCTTGAGGAAACTCTGCAGGGCTTGGTCCTTCATCACTCCTGCCATGTGCTTGCAGCATCACATAATGGAGCTAATTATGATCCAGCAGTGTCACACTTCACCAAGGGCATCCAGTTTCCAGTGGTCAAAAAATCATAGTTCTGTCCAGCCTATATCTTGGGTTTGATAGTATGTACTTCTTCCCTTATTCCAATCCTATTTTCTTGTATTTTCTTTTCAAAGTCCTCTTTCGTCTGAAAGCCAGAAAAACAATTAGCCCAAGAAGGCATATTTTCTGTCCAAGCACTGTATAACTACCAAATCTTTAAACTGGTGTAATATTTACAACCTAAGTTCCCCTTTCTGTCATGTGCTCCTGTATTTTGTGTGACGGACACGCACAGTAGAGATTCTCGACTGCCTTAAGTCTGTTAGCAGAGTCACCAGCTATGGTAGCGTGGCCTTCAGCAGGAGAAACAAGGTAAATTAGGTCATGCAGAGCTCCTTATTTCTGTGACTGCTGCCTCTGTTACCACGCTGGGCTTGCCGGCTGTAGCTGAGGTATTTCTGCAGAATGCTGGCTGACAGCACAGCTGTACCCTCTGTTTTTAGATTGAGTAGCTGTAGTAAAGGGCTTTATGATGTATGGCAGTACGCTACCCATGCTTAACAAATGATGGGAGAAATGAAATATTGGATGAGGAATGTTAAGCTGTGTGGGACGGCTGCCAGTCCACAGTCCTGGCCTGGAAAGCTTTCCTCCTTAATGCACTTGAAGGAAGATGAACAGGTGGTGGTCAAGAAGATGCTGTGGAGCAGACATTGTGGCAAATCTGACTGCTGGAATGAAAGGAAAAATCTCCAGGAAGATTTACAACTGTTTGGGTCTATGTTTGGAGGGATTGTACAGGCAAGCTGCCACTTGCTTAAAAAAATGAGTCATAATTTTCCATCTCCTCTGCAAGTATTTTTGATGCATCAAAGCCAATTGCGCTTCTCTTCCTATGCCTTAAACTAAAAGAAAAGAACCAATACCCACAAAACCCACAACAGCCCTTGCCCAAATCCAACTCTCTCAAATTTAATTATGTATCCTGCTGTGTTAATGGTATTAGACTCTTTCTTTTTCCCCTGTCTACCTGAACCAAACTTCACAGGCAGGACCACACACAGAGAAATTTGCAGCAGCTACAGAGCATACTGGAGGTATTCTGCCTAGGTTTTGCAACAGTTCTACTGTACTGCTGTTAACTCTGAAATTACGACAAAGCTGTGTTAAGAGTCAAATTGGTATCATCTGGCCTAATCACTTCCTAATTTTGCAGAGCATTCCAGGGGTTTTATATCCTATAATTTTCTTTAAGTATATTACGAGTAGCAACGTTTAAGGCAATGCCAAATTGTACAGTTACATTTTGGCAAGTGGCCCCTTCAAATGTGTTTGTATTGGTTTTGTATATGTATTCCTCTGGCTCTTTATTTTACCCACAGTTTTTAGGTTAGTACTTACCGTTCCTTTACCTTTTTTCAGGATCCAGACTGTAGCTAAAATGGCTCTCTGTGAGATAGGAAGACATCAGGATGCTCTTGAAGCTCAGAGGGCAAAGAGGGGCTGTGAGCCAAGACCGGGAAGTCCAGTCCCAAGTCCCAGAAGGGGCTGTGCTGGGGATGAGAGCAGGATGTGGCATCAGGATGGGGATCAGATGCATTAGTTGGAGCCTTGCTTTTTAGAACTGGTCAAACCAGTGTCACCTGCCCTCAGCTCTAGATAAAAGACAAACTTCATTCTCAAATAGTGAAAACCCCAGTGAAGTCTTCACTACCCTTGGGTCAATACACTATGGATGGAGGGTGAAAAAGGCGCTTAGGATGTGATAACAGGAGCTATAGCTTCACCTGCAGATAAGTACATGTTGTTTTGTGGGGCTTTTTGCCGGCTGCTGGGCAGAGAATATGCTCACAGACCTCTGTGAGAAATACACAGGTGAAAGGACTGGTAAGTCACGACTAGCTCTGCCACTGCCCAGAATTCCTGTGTAGCATGTATAGAATGACTTACCAAAAAAAGTCACTGAGGAGGTGCAGAGAAATGTGATGAAGAGTGAAAATGTCGTGTCAGTGGCACACTGCCAACAGCAGCCATTTTACCCACATTTGCACTTTCACTTGTTTATGTGCCCTGCTGTGGATGCTTTCCTTCTGTAAGCCCCATGTCTGTGTTGTGACTGGAAGGGCTGATACCTGAGAGACAGATCCCAAAGCGACTGCCCTAGAAGAGGGTTTGTGTTTGGGGCTCACCACAAAGCTTTTTGCACCTGATGTGCACTGGTGCGAAGCTGAGGGTGATGAAAGATACTGTGCAAGAGGATATTGGAATAATTTGCACATAGAGCTGCTGTTTCAACCAGTTGACTTTCGGGAGGCTTGTAGCATCAGTACCCTAGGTAATAACAAAGCCAAATAGTCTTAAAGAAAACATTGTAGCTGGAGAGAAAAAGTTCACTGGGAATTTTCAGGCTTGTTTTTCCAGTACCTAACAATGTGCACTTCAGTCTGAGAGATTTTGGACCTGATACCCTTTACAGCCTAGTTTCTTAGTTACTTTGTTGGTGCCTGTTCTCTTGATTATGCCTGAAATTCCAAAACCTTGCTGGCATTTGCATCTGTAGCTGTGCAGATGCTTTCAGACCTCCCTTTTCTTTTAGGAAAAAAAACCAAAAGTGATCTTGAAGTGTGACATAACTCTAAAGCATTTCTGCTGTGCAGAGGAATTTGTAATTTTACTGAGCTAGGGAATACCTTGTAGAGAGGGGTCTTTTGTGTGCAGTACTGTTACTGTTCTCAGACTCAGATTTCACTCATCTTAAAAGGTTAAGTTCCAAATGTAATCAACTAAAATTTTTGTGCTTTTTTCCACTGTCACTTTGGTGACATTTCAGATTCTTTCTGAAATGCAAAACCAGTGCAGTATCTCTGGTGTTAATAACACTAATAATATAAAATAATTCAGAAATCTCAACATGTGCAGTCCAGAACTGAACAAACTTCATTAAGTCTGATGGTCACCTATTCATGCTTTTTGCTGTCTGGATTGTAAGAGTTCCGTGGGTTTTGTTTTCATAAGCAGCAGGTGTCCTACAGGACAATGCTGGAGAGATTAGTCAAATGGAGACCGGGAAGCATTGGAAGTGGTGGGCTCGGCTGGCCTGTCCTATCCTGCTTTTGTCCCCTGCAGTGTCCCCCAGTTCTGCAGGGGAAAGGAGATGAACAATGCAGCGGGGCCCTTCAGCTGTTTGCACTCTCTGGGTTTGGAAGGACGCTGCATTTGAGGGTAAATAAATAAATATTTATTTAATATAAATTTAAATAAATAAAGCGAGGGTAAAAAGTAACTTGCAGCTAAAGTGAGAAATTGCGGAGAGTAAAGTTAGTGAAATGAAGGAAAAGGGACTTTGAAATAAATCAGTACGTTGTTGCTCTAGGAATAACGGGAAGCCTAAAAAAAAAAAAAGAGGAAAATTAGCTGGAAAATAGCATGGTCATAAAAAAATTAAATTAAAGAATTAAAGACATCTGATGTTAGTCATATAATCATTGTGGCAACAGCAGTAGTATTGTTTGGGAAGAAAATGGTGTAAAAAATGTTAAATTTTGTTACCCTAGGGTGCCTGTTGTGCTTTAGGAATATTATTCTTCAATTGGAACTCCCACTAACATGATGCTGCTGCTGGTCACTTCCTACTCTCCCTTGTATTGGAAGCACAAAAAGCAAAAATCACAGATTTAGCTATTCAAGCAATTTACTGGAAACAGAAATGAGAGAAAAAACAGAAACAATATTAATAATAAGAGATATAAGACAAAGAAACTATTTACACTGGAAAAAAAAATGAAACAAACAAATACAGCACTTGTATGGTCTCCAGGTTTCTCCCTTCTCCTGAGCAGTGGGAGTGTCCCTTTCCCCTCCACCCAGCAATAATCTGAGGTGGTATCAAATAACCTTAGGGTCCTGAGCATGCCCTCTCCCAGTTTTTGCAAAAAATTAACCCTGTCCTGACCAAAACCAGGACAGTGCGCATAAAAAATTAAAAGTTTTTAATCAGATAATTGTTTTCCCACTCTGGGCCCACTTCCCCCTCCCCCCCAAGAAAACCAGAACAAAGCAGCACTTCATATCTCTGCTTACGAAGTCATGGGTTTTCAGTCATCATCTTTCCCCAAGAAATATTTGGTAGAAAGTAAAGAGTTCCCATCACGATCCTTTGCTTGAAATTCTTGGCTTTGAGCTTAAAAAGACAGTGGGAAATAATTTTAGGAACTATTAAAATTTAGATGTTGAAGAGGAGAATGGGGAGACAATGCAAACTGTACCAAAGGGCTGCTGCTTTTGGTTGGTAAACCCATGGCCTGAGTTTATTTGCTAAGGATGTATAGGGTTGCTAGAAATGTACAGCTGATTGCATGAACTGTAAAACTAACTCTCCAACAACTAGCCACAATAAAAATAAGGGAAAAAATATTCAAAAGTAATAAGAAAAAAGCAGTGCAATACAAACCAGAAGCACCTACTTTGCTCATTACCAGATGAAGGCAGGACTTCTCAGGGCACCTGGGACTTGCTTTCCCTGTGCTCCTGGGTTGTGGTGTGGGACAGCATTACTCTCTTTTCCTCTTTGTGTAGCTGAAGGGAAATCTGTGTGGTACAGGGTGTGCTGTCTGACTGACAAACCATCTGTGTCAGCCAGCATCAAGGGCTATGCTGGGTTTCTGCCCTGTTAAAAACCTCAAACCTCAGCCAAAACCACTCACCATCAATTCTAAAATTAGCGGGAGAGAAATTTAAGAGTATTAGTTGATGGCGTGCTTTCTACCCTCAGTATCACCTTCTTAGCTGCTAACCTACCCCATTCTGTGGTGCTCAGTGCTCCAGTCTAGTCCTTGATCTTTCTCTGAATTATTGGGGAACTCGTTATTATATAGGAGCCCCTCAAAACATCTAGTTATGTGTAAAGCAAGAGGAGCTTTGCAGATGAGAAGTTGCATCTCCTATCAAAACAGCATCTTCCCAGTGTCTCATTGTGGCACGTGGCCTTGTGCTGTAAGAAAACCTAAGAGGGTTTGTAGGAGTTGTCTCTCGCCTCATGCCCACTTTGCCACCAGGTGGGATTCTCTGAGTGACACAACTGGATCAGAAAGCAGGGGAAGTGGTGGGCAGTGTGTGCAGTATAAAAACTTGAGCCACAGGCAACTAGAACAGGGGGCATGGCTCGGCTAAGACAAATTCTCCTCTCAAAAGCAGACACTAGGTCTCTTTGAACAGCTGAGCTATGCTCAGAGGACAAACCTGCTGCTAAGGAGTGTCATGGGCTCACTGTTGAATGCTCCAAGAGTCCTTTCTCAAGCTAAGTGTGTCTGGAATTAATAAGAAAGGAAGGCTAGTTTTTTGTCATATGTCTGGGAAGCAGTTACAGTGTGTGGATACTGGCTAATATGGGCTTTTGCTTTGCTGTGCTGAGAAAGCAAAGGGGAGGAGTAACACAGGCTTTCTGCTTCCCCATGAAAAAGATGGATTTTTGTGTGTTGATAGTCCAAGTTTTTGTCCATGCAGGTTTTATAGTCCAAGTGGTGTTTCACCTCTTCCCTTCCTCAAGCTGCTAATACATATTATCTTTTTTCTATTACTTCTATTATTCATGAGTTTTTCTGTGTGCAAGTGTATCTGATTGTTGTTGATAGACTCCAGTGCTCAGGATGACATAATTCTTCTGGAGCTTGAACTCCTGGGGAGGAGTTGGCCTGTCACCCTTCTGTTTTCCCTCAGCCTTGTGGGGAAACTCTTTGTCTTTATTTTCTGGGGGGTTACTTTTCTGTGCCAGTTCTCTGAACTCCTTTGACTTACCTGTATTTGCAGATCTGCACAGATATTCTAGGGGCATAGACTTTTTTTGTTGAACCTTCCATTCACAGAATGAAAGACCTGATTTTCTGCTGCAAAACTGCTTTTTGCCTTTTTTCCCCTGCTGGTTCCCATTGTATTGTGCTTAATGTGTGCTTTTTCATAGTGCCCATTATTATGGTGTTTATTTCTGTATATAGATATTTTTAATAATATGTTTTTAATATATTTTCTATATTCAAAACCCAGTGTGACCAGCATGGTCATTGTGTCTTCTTCAGGGTTTGTGGTTTTTGTTTTTAGTTTTTATAATGTGTGCTTTTATTTCTGGAAGCTAAGCTGAAGAACTTCATCTAGTACACTCAAATTTAACTTGCTGTCTATTGTAACATCAGTTATTTTCAACATTGCTTCTTCCCAGATTTTGCCTTCCCACTGCATGGATTTTTTTGGATCATTTCCCTTCACTTGTCTTAGCCTGCTTTTCTTCCCCAGAATGAATCTCATTTGATTATTTTCAGACTGCATTTCTATTCTCTCTGAGTCCCTGTGCATTATTTCCTTGTCCCCATTATTTTTGCAGCTCCTCCAAATGTGATATTTCCTGGAGATTTAAGTTAGCATGATGTCTAGAATCTCTTCTGGAACATTAAAGAAAATACCAAGTGAAATAGGACCTAATACAGGTCTTTGCAATATTGCACCTTCTTCCCTTGTTATCCTTTGCTTTTATCATGATTTATTTGCAGTCGGTTTTCAAATCAAGCCACAGTATTCATCTCAGAGTGCAAATCACTATCAAATGTTTACTGAAAATCAAACACACCACATCTGCTCCTTTTCCTTAGACTCCAAGTGCTGTAACACTAGCCAGAAAAGGGGCCAATTTTTAGCCAGTTCTGCTCTTCTGAATAGAAATCACGATTTCATTGTCCTCAGCCTTGTAGCCTGGTTTACTTTATAGGAAGCCTCATGAATTAAAACAGCTGTGCAGCCCATTCTGAAATTCTGTTATGTGGAGAAACAGTGCTGGGAAGAAAACAAGTGGAGTTTATGCATGTGAGGGGGAGAAAGAGAGAAGAGGGATACGTGTGTGTGGGGAGAATGGGAGTTGCTTTTATCTGTGTGTGAGTAACTGGGTGATGGCATTCGGTGTATTTCTGAGGAACTGCTCAAATCCTTCAGAGATTCTTGTGTTTCTAGACCATGGTTTTCATATAGTTAAGTGTTTTGCACTCTCCTGCTTTGCTTTCCCTGTGGCCTGTGATGCTGTTGGTACTTGAAGCTGCAGTGAAACCGGTGGTGGCATCAGCAGCCACCTCCTAGCCAGGCACCTTGGAAAATTCCTCTCCTTTAGCTGTTGCCCAGGTATCTGGGATACAGAAAAACTCTAACACTTGTCCTATAGTAAAAGGACCTTTCTCATTCTAAAGTACAACAGATAAAAACAACTGTTTGGGGTAAAGGAAACAAAGGAATTGAGACAAATTATAAGGAGTTGATGGAGACTGTAGGATAAAAGCAAGAGCATGCTTAGTCAAGAACTCTTTCAATGGGTAGTATGAGTTATAGTCCCTGGAGATCAAGCAGAAGGCATCTCATTCATGGCTTTTTGCTTTGACCTGGCCATAATAAAATTTCAAAAGTTTCTGGTGACAGTAATGCCTGCACTGGGCTGGTTAGAACAGTATTTTATACCAGTGATTTAAAAGGATTATTAGTACCCCTTTTCATCTGGGGCAAGTAGCTGGGAAATAAATTTAATCTATTTTTCCTTAAAGACTTTACCTATATTTTTGAGTATGCTTACCATGTTCTCGTGCTCTTGCCTGCATCCCCTCTTCTACCTGGCTTTTGTTACCTGCTCACTGCCCAGCCTGGACCACCTGCCATGATGGGAAGGATGGCATGAGGCAGTCTGGATGTTGAGATCTGTGGTGTTGGATCCCTGGTGGAGGGCAGGGTGGGACTAGGAAAGAGCACAGGCTGTGCTTTGTACTGATTGAAGTCCGAGTTGTCCTGCAGGTGAAATTTTTTTTTTCTGTCCAAATCTTGGGAAGTAGGGTATGGATGTGGTGGGGTTTTTTGGGTGGATTTTTTTTTTTTTGTTTTTTGTTTTGTTTTGTTTGGGTTTTTGTTTATTTGTTCATTTGTTGTTGCTATTTTGTCTTTTTTTTAAGTACAACTTAAAAAAAAGCAGTTAGTACAAATACTGCTATTGAGCCTTCTGATGTAAGCTTGAAAATTATTCCTAGTATGCTCATTACTGTTCTTGTGAGGCATCAGAGGAATTGAATCTAGCAAGACACTATGAAGAGGTGTTAGAAGCTTATGGTTGTGTTTTGTAATAGCCTTACAAATTTTTATCTAATGCACTGACAGCATTGGAGCAACTGCAGGCCTATACACCTCAGAAATGTCTTCATAATTTTCCTGCTCTGTGTTACATTTTCCACCTGAAAAAATCCCTTTTTCATAGATGGATGCACTAGGAAATAGGGCAAAAAGGTCTGCATCCATCTCAAAATTTGTAGTCCCAGGCTTTATGAAGGGGCACATGGCACTGTGGGCTGTCTCTCTGCTTTCTCCTCCTCCTCCCCTCCCCAAGTACAGACCTAAACTGAACAGTCCAGACCTAAAGACCAAGCCCAGATCTGAGATGTGCCACCTTTCACAGTCTGACCTTGTCCTCCTTGCTGAAACAGCTTGGTACATAGATTTTAACCCAGCAAGAAGATAATGTAGAAATGTGTGTGGTATACAGAGCAACCTGGGAGTTGCAGGTATCTGCTGATGCCCCCCTTCATCACAGCTGCAGAGGTGGACCAAGAGCCTCCCAGCTCTGTAGTCCCTGGAATGGGGCTGGCAGTGGTCTCCCACCTCCCTCCTCTGCCCAGTACAGCCAGCAGGTCGATTCTCTCTCCACTGAGTAATGCTGCAACCAAAGGATTTGTTTTTGCTTTTCTTTATTATTTTCTACAGTGATCAAAGCAGCCACTCATTGTGATCATAAAGAGAAGCCTTAAAATCTTATTTAAGAGCACAAGTATTTTGGGCTTTGACAGATATGCTTTGAAAATAACACAGATGTGCAGTGTCAGATTTCACTGCTGCATGCCGTGCCTTTGTTTCAAACTGTAAATTTGGCTAGTAGTGCTGGGCATGTGCATTCCCAAAACCTTGTTGCCTGCAACACAGGAAAAGCAAATTTCTGGGTTGTGGGGATTTTTTTCCCACTGAATATACCCCCTTGGAGAGTTTGAAAGGAAAATGATCTTAGCAGAGTGAGCATTCAGCCCTGCAAGGTTGCAAACCTATGGGTTATTTTTAACCTAATTACCTCGAATTAAACAAATGCTTAAGAATGTTTTTGCTTGAGTTGAAGGTGAGGCTAAGTAGACTTCATGTGCAGAGCAGCTCCAGCCAGCAGTGTGGTTCTTCCATTACAGAATAATGCCCGTGGCAGCGCCCTGCGCTAACGAACGACGCTCGGTTTTCCGAAGGGCTGGCTTCTCTGAGCTGATGGGAGAGGATGTGCAGCTCTAGAGCAGTTCACTCCTTTCCCCTTTTCACCCCTCCTCTGGATGCGGTGATCACTTCGGACTGGTGACGTTTTAGATGGAGCACGATCTCCTTACACTTGCCTGGCAGTGGCTCATTAACTGCGTGTTAATTGAAACTGAAAGTTTGTCAGATGATTCAATTCAGTTACATGCTAAATGGATTCAGTGCAGTAAGCATTACTGCTGTGATGAAAATCTCCGTGGAATTGATCTGTGAACTGATTTAAAGGGATTCATTGGCTTCATCAGTGGCTCTCGGAGGTCAGCATCGGGAGAACAGGCAGATGTAGCCACGCTCCCAGCAAAACAAATCCTACTCTTCTCTTTCACCCTAAACAGTTTTAATTACTGGCCAGTATGTTCCTTTTCCAGGACATATGTTAGGTGGGTAAATTTACTCTGGAGAGCTGAGAAGTGAAAAAGAAAATCAAGAAAATTAAAAGTGTGTTTTGAATTCTGTAATCTAAATGTCTGAAATGTTGGATTCTTATCTTCCTATGGATTGAGCAGTCGCAAAGTTTTCCTAAAGTCTGACTCAAACAAACGTATGTTATAAAGAAAAAAAATTAAAGAAACCAGAAGAAAAATATCTGCTTTAAACTAAAGGACAGAAAATTCAAAATTTACACCCTCTATAACTCATCTTTTATACTTGGCCACTGCAAAAGTCCCCCTTAAGTGGGCAATTTATTCTATATGCTATACCTGCTTATATGGTTGGTTTCCATGTGGAGCCAATTTTTATTGCTGAGTTATAAACCCTTTGAAAATAGGGGCTTGTAATGGAAGTGCTGACAGACCTTTAACTAGGTCAGTTTTATCTGGCTCCATTATCTTTGCTTTTGTTAAAGCATTAAATGGTTGCAGATTTGTTTATTTTTCTCGCAGCCCCAGAATTTTAACATGGGTATGTTATTGAATTGTTTTTTCTTCAAAATGTCATGAACACACAGTACTAGAGAGTTTATCCAGACTGCGCAGTCATCTTTAAAAGTAAATTGAACTGTTGTGTCTTATTTCAAGATTTTTTTGCTCATAGAGTACGTTTGGTCTGTAGCACTTCATTACCATAGTAATACCAAGGTTTCCTTTTTCTCCTGCTGTCCTCTTCTAATCTTGAATTATGCTTTATCTTTTGGGCTCCTTTCTGTGTAAAATGACAATTATGTTTTTTTGTTTCTCCCATTCAGATGGAAAGCCATACCACTGCAACTTCCCTGAAGAGGAAACCCCAATGATAACATCTCAGTTGGATGAACTCCCAAAGCTGGGAGGCCGCAACACCAGAGAGAATGAGGCCAGGGAATCAAAACCAGAGATTCCTGCTCTGGTGTCAGCACTGGAGAGTGTCATCAAGGAACCTTTTTCAAAATACCAGGGTTCTGCAGACATAAAGATGCCAGTATTTCATCACAGCCAAGGACTTCCTTGCTCCAGTCACATTGCTAGCTTTGCTTCGGGTGTGGGCCAGACATCTTTAGACATGGTCATGGACTTGAAAACGTCACTTGAAGTGCAGGCTAGTCGTGCTAGAGAAAATTTGCTAGACTTGCACAGGGAGCATCCTCTGACAGAAAAAGGTGCTGAAGCTCTGGAGGTAGCTCCTCTCGATTTGAGCGAAAAATCAACAAGGGATAGTTCATGCAATAAATATCTGCATACATCCTTGCAGGCTGCTTTAATTGTCTACCCGTGTCCTTTCTGCAGTCACAAGACCTACTACCCTGAAGTCCTGTGGATGCACAAAAGAATTTTGCACAAAATCAGCTGTAACTCGATGGTACCCCCGTGGGTTCAACAAAACGGATTCAAGAGTATTAAAAACAACCTGGTCTTTCTGGCGAGGAGTGGGCGCACTGGCCCCCCTCCTGTTCTCGGTGGTAAGGAATGCCAGCCTTTACCCATTGCCAGATTTACACGTACTCAAGTGCCAAGTGCGTTGCCAGGTTCCAAACCCAGCTCCCTTTCTGTCGGGATGGCTGCAAAGTCTGGGAGTATGCATCCGTCGAAGGACAGTCACGCACTCGGCCACTGTGGTTCACGTGTGTCAGCTCTGGATGGGTACAGACAGCCCAAGTTAAACCATTCCCAGGAGCAGTACAGCATAGCAGCACAACAAAAAAGCAAATACGAAGCAAATTCCAAACTTACGCAAATGGGAACCTACGGCAGGAGCGTAACACCTACTCAGTCAGTCATATCCAGGCCTAGCACGCAGCCCACCAACAGTAAGCAAGTGGAAAAGTATGGGGTTCCCCAAGGAAGTACTGGTTTTGCCTCTCCAGGTAAGCACTGTGCATCCGACTCCATGAAGGCCAAATACAACCCCCCGCTGCAGTACCATCCTCTGTGTAAGAGTGAGCAGTACCCTAAACACGAAGAGCCGTCGGTGCCTCAGAGGGAGCCTCACGTGAAGGCTGGAAGTGAGATGAGGACATTGGCAAACTGCACAGCGGTAGCGCGAGCCAGTCCAGTGCTGCAGCCTCAGCCTGGTGCTGTGGGAGTTCCTCCGGCTTTACACTCCAGCAAACAGGATCTGGGATCAGATGGGCATGACAAACATTTGGACATTTTAAATATCTTTAAAACATACATTCCAAAGGACCTTGCTTCACTGTACCAAACCTGTGGTGCCAACAGCCCTGTCCTAGATCACACAGGTAAGATTTGCACAAGCCCTTCCATAGCCAAGGATGTAGCTTGTTTGTTCCTTCTTTGTTCAGAACTGTGACATGCTGTTTCCCAGTTTTTTCCTTCTCTGCCTTTAACAGTTAGGATTACAAGTTCACTGTTTTTATCATTGCTGGATAGGCTTGAATAGGTTTGTTTACTGCTCTCTTAACATTGCAGCATCCCCCCTTGTGCCCTGTGTGACATTTCTGTCGCAGGTTAAATGTATCTGGTTCCACCTGGAGTACTGCTGTTCCTTTGTCCTCTTGCTTCAAGCAGACTACAGTTACACAGATGTGCTGTCACAGGAAGATCCCCCTGATATGCTGGTGCTGGCACACATCATCATCTTTTTGCTTCAGGCAAAATAAACATCCTCTGGGGCTTATCTGTGATGTTATTTTGGAGGTTTTTGTTCCATTTTGTCTGCAAACAAGTCTTCCAACAACACAGAGGGATAATCGCTTGTCAGTGTCCTTTGTCTTTCTTGACAAAAGTCTTAAGATCTTACTTGTCCATATCAAAGGCTACTAGGTATTTTTCAAATGAGTCTTTTGATCTGTTTGTATGCTTATAATTAAAAAGAGCTAGAGCTGAACATGTGCCTGCTAATTCACATAAGCAGAAAAATTAGTTGTGCAAATAGCCAGTTTCAAAGTTTGGGGACTAAAAAAGTTCAACGGCTGTATAAATAAAAATACACCTATGTATTTGCATTTGAAACCATACTCTTCTGATGATCTGCCAGAATTAGTTTGTCACAGTGGAAACTGAAAATCACACTGATTGATTACACATGAGACGTGTGTGTGTCTTTAGGGGAGGAGAATTGGAGCCGTAGTCTCCCCTCTTACCTCTTGTAAACCGTGCTATTTTTTATAGCCTTCTTCTCTTTGGAGAAGTCCTGCAAATCAACTCCATGTGAAAAGAGCACACATTCTGGGCCAGTGTTCTGGTGTCCTCACTTGGCATAATACACTCTTGTTTTGTCAAAAGCACGTGTGAAATGGAGCTTTTGCAAGTGGTACAAAATCCAGGACCCTTGGAAGCTGGTAGTCTTAAGGACAGCTGTGGTCTAGTGACCAGAAGGTGTATGCAAGTTGAAGCAAGGAAGGAACCCAGAGTTTTGAGTCAGGTCTTGGTGGAAGGGCCTTTCGGAGGAGACAGAAGGGCAGAATCTGTCTAACATAGTCCATGAGTGAGTTCCACCTTTCAGCCACCTAATTGTCAGTTCTGCTCAGTCACTTCAAAGGTGGTGCTGGGTAGGGGCCTGTTATTTACTGAGCAGATAATTTTGCAGGAGCTTAGGGCCTTTGTGATGATTGCAACCAACGTCAGGCTCCTGGGTTTTGTTAAGGAAGCAGAGGAAGACATGCTTAGTTTCTGAAACTACAGTTTCAGTGTTCCTTAGGATTTTTTTGTCCAGTCGGCTTTGCTTTCACCATCCCAGTGGATTGTTGTCTAAAGTTTCTCCCTGCCCACTTCCTGCTCTAAGTACCAGTTAATTGTTCCACCCCCAACTTGGGATACCTTCGCGTGGGTGCCCTCTTTGATGTTATTTAATAGTACATTGTGTCAGCCTGCTCAGAGGAATCTTACTGATCCAGTGAGCTCCCAGCCACGTTAGGAGGGATAAGAGAAAAACAGTAAAAGCTAGGAAATAGAAGATGACTAAGTGAAGGCAAGGACCAGAAAATTCATCATGACTTTTGGAACAAAATAAAATAGGGACAGGGTTTCTAAAGAGGTCTCTTTTTACCTGCTTTTTAAAAGAGGGATTTTATTGCCAAAATGTTTTTGCTGGGCAGTGATTTCTAGAGACACTTTAACTGGAAGTTATTTAGTGCCCATCTCTGCTTTGAAACCTCTTCTTTCATTCCAAGTGTTTTACAGCAATCAAGTTTTCAGAATTTGAAACCTCTTTTTTTTTAATGTAGCTTGTCTTCGTTTTATATACAACTTCCAGGTTGCTGATGTTTCTCCAAACCAATTGGCATGACGGCTGTTTTTCATAGCACTCAAATAAAAAGCTGCTTCAGGCAAAAGGAACGAGATCCTACCAACTGCAAACAGAGGAGGGTAATTGAACTTCATCTGAAATAACATATGGCTCTAGATAGGCTGAGTCCTCTGAGTCAGTATGCATCATCCCATTTAGCCTTAATACTGTAATGTGAATATGGCAATTATGACATAAAGGACATCCAAAAATCTGGATTATGTATACTATCTGTCATGTTTTTTCCCCTCAGTTCATTATTCCCAATAGACTCTCCTTGGGGTTTTTTGGTATATGATGTCATCTTGGATCACACTAGATTATTTTAGTGTGTGGTAGTACAGTGTTCAACTTCCTTTTGAGTGGCTGCATTTACTTTTGGGATCCTTTATTTGAGGTTTGTGTTTGTTCCACTGTGTCCTTGGAAGAGAGTTGTTGTGTGTACTGTTGTGATACAGCTGCAGACACGAAGGCAGTGCTGTGCTAGGCTAGGATTGTTTCACACTGCCGAGTCTTACCAAATGCCTGTAGAGAGAATCTTACTGTTGTACTTAATAGAGGTTCTTTATTTTATTCATGCCATTTACATATTAGGAAAGGGTGGGTTATGGCAGCAAGTGCACTCTTTCTTCGGGACTCCTTTGAGACCAGCTTTGAGCATGGATTTCACAGGATCTCCCATTCACACAGTGGTGTTCCTTTACCTGAATTACCAAACACCTGTAGCCATCCACCCCCTTTTGTTCACCTAGAGGATAACCTGAGTGATGATTCACAGGGGTATTGCCTTGTGTCAGCCACTCCCATGGCTCAAAGCTCTGAACTATCAAAAGCCTTATGGTGCTACCTGGGAAATGCAACAATGGCAAATTGTTGCAAAAACACCTGGAAGCAATCAATTTTTTCTACCTGTTTATTGAATAACTCCCATAAAGTGAGTACTAAGAAGGGGTTAGGTGGAAGTCTTACCCCACTCACCCTTGGTGTTCATACACTGGTTTACAAACAGCATCCTCAGCCTTCCCTCATGGGTGGCAGCGCTGCTTCCATGAAGGCTGGTGGAATGGATTGGTGACGGCTGCTGAGATAAGTGTATTGCCCTTCAACAGAAGGAGACATGGGTTACAGAGGGATTATATGTCTTTCCAGACTTGTCAGAACCATGACCTGAGGAACCCAGCTCTCCTGGGCCTCACAAGGCTGCTCTGCCAGTCCCTGCCTGTCCAGCAGCCAGCGTGGCACTCCTGCAAAGGCCACAACTGGTTCCTCCACACACTTCCCTCAGCTTTGCTTTCCAGCTTGCAGCTACAGTTCTGGGCAGTGAGGGGAGAAATGCTTATAACAGCTCAGAAACCCTGCTTTCATCTTGACTGCCTTACAAGGCAAACCCGTCCCGTTACAGCTCAGTAAGGTTCTGATTGATGTTTAGAACACTTACGTGATTTTTAAAAATTTATTTTGGTAGGGTTCTTTTTTTCCTAGCGTTTTTTTGTTTGTTTGGGGGGTTTTTGTGTGTGTACCTGATCTGAATTTTTCCCCAAATCATGATCTTGTATTTGACGGTCAGAAACTTAATTTTGTTAGTGAGTATTCAGGTGCATTATGCAGACTGTGCTGCCATCTGCAGGAGGTGCTATTATAAAAAGAGAAAACAGTCTGTGAGTGGAGCTTTGTTTGGAGGTTTTTTTGCAGCAAGACATTTCTTTGCAGTATGGTCCGGTGAAAACCATCCCAGGATGCTTGGTGTCATACCAACAGAGTAGATGCCAGCTGTCTTCTTCTCCATTCATTTTCAGGTGCAGCATCCATATTTTGGATGAATCTTAGGGCATCCTGCGGTTGATTTTTCAGTTGTGTGGAGGTTTTTTGTTGCCCCTTTTTTGGTCACAATTTTATTCTTTTTCAATGCTGTAACTGGAGGGAGGGAGAGAATATGAAATAAAAGCTGAAACTTCACTTCTGTTGACATCCCTCTCAGAATTTCTCTAAAAGCCAAACTATTCCAGTGGCAAATAGAAACATCAACTCTTTTCTTCCAAAGTGGGTGTTTTACCAAAATAGAAAAGCTGATGTTCAGACATTTTTTTTAATAATAAAAAAGCCCAATAAAAGTCAAATGTGTCTTTTTTGATCAGCAGCAAAAAGACAAAGACCAGCCCTTTAAGTCAGATGCTGTAAACTGACCTTTGGAGAAAAAGGAGAGGTTTGAGCGGTTTTCCACAAATGCTAATGGCCTAGAAAACATGTTTACCCAGGGCTGGGGGAAGGCTGCTGTGCTGCTACCAGCTCAAAATGTCCGGAATGACACTTTCATTCACAGATGTCTTTCGTCTGTGCCTCAGAGGTCCGGGGTCAGAGCAGCACCGGCAGGCAGGTAGGCAGGGGCGAAAGGTTTGATCAGTCTGCGATGGCTCCGCTCGCTCTGCATTTGTCTCTGAGGTATTGCCGCCTGGGGGGGACAGTCGGGCTCTGGTCCTACTCACTTCCTATTATCCATGTGACTTGTCTCCGCCACGCTGGAGTCACTTTGATTTGCCTGATGTACTGCTTGACAAAGCTGGGTGATGGCTGAGAAGTGGATCCAGCTGCTCTGAAAAGCGCACACCTGACATGCCAGTCCTGGTGCGGGCACATCATGGGGAGCATTTTTTAATTCAATGTAATTTATGCATTCTTGCAGTCCTGTGTGTGCCTGGCCTGTCAGCCAGTGCCTAGATGAAGGCTGACAGTTGTCATCCAGGGCCTGAAGGTAGCCTCACATAATGACACATTAGACATACTAATGATGTTTTCTTCTGGCATAATGTTTTCTTCTCAACTTTCCTCTCTCCTCTCCCCCCCCTCCCCTCCCCACCCTCTCCCCCCCTTCCCTCCCGCTCTCCTGACTACAGGGATGCTCAGGACACAAACACGCCAAGGAGACTGTGTCTGCAGAGAATGTGGAAAAGGCTTTACCCAACCCAGCCACCTCAGGACTCACCAGAGGTCCCACGCAGGTATCTTTTCACACTTGCTCTTGCTTTCTCCCTTTCCCGCTCGCCTGCTTTCAGATTCAGCTGACAAAATGCCAAGAATTACATTTCACGTACCATGTTAACCTAAGTAATTCCAGTATCTAGATCTCATAGACAGGTTTTTTATTTTTTATGACTATTGCTCTTGTTCTCCAAATATGGCTTACCTGATCCCTGCCCGAACTCCATAAAATTGCAATGCATTTAAGATAAGTCTGTTTGCAAATGTTTTATTTTAATTAGAGAGTAGGGTACTCATAAATGAATATGCTAATGAATTTTGTTGCCACCAGCACAAATTGAAATCAAAGTACCCCTTTCAGCACAACATAAGGCTTTGTTTTGCCTCATCGTTGCTGTTGACAGGAACATTTTTGTGGGAAACGAGATTTTCCCTCAGACTGGTCAGCCCTAAAAGGGGAAATCCCTACCAGCCTTTTTTAACCTGACGTGGTCTGTGGTTGAGGCTGGAGGACGCTGAAGCCACCAGTGTCGTGAGCCCTCCTGAGCATTGCATGAGACAGTGAGAGTAGCAGGTTTCTCCTCAAAAGTGTGAATGATGCATACATAAGCCAGTCTGATGCAAAATGACAGAAGCCAAATGGTAAGTAATGCAAGAAGAGGGTCCCTTTACACATACACTGATAATTAATGTTGTCAGTGATTGCTTTCTTCAGCACTGAAGTCTGAATTAAAAAGGGCAGTGGCCCTAGGCTGCCATTAGCACACTCTCTTACAGTAAGTGTTACGGTAAATTGGTATTTTCCGGCCACAGGCTAGTAGCTGGTGTCTTTTTTTGAACGTGGTTAATCTGTAATGGTCTCAAATAATGTACACACACTAACGAAGCTTGAATGTTCATCTGTTAACAAGCCCCCTTGTTCCCACAGTGGTATTTGAGTCTAATGGACTCCGAGGTACTGAAGTTCACACCACCTCCGCAGATGCCCCAAAACAAGTATGTTTTACAATTAATTGGGTGTTTGGTTTTTAATGTGGTGGCTGGGAAAAAATTGCACAGCGATACTCATCTAAAACACTGACTGGTTTATAACGTGTATAAATAATAATGGTATTGCTTAATTTTTAGCTCTTAAATTTTTAAAGCATTTTATCAGAATCTGATATATAGAGAGTCAGTTAACTGTGAAGCAGGTAGTTAATGTTTAAATAAACATATTACTGGCTTACTGGGGACTGGGTGGGATGGGTAACTCTGTAATGTGCACTGACGTGAGATAGTGCAAAAAGAATTCCTGGAAATTTGCTTTTAAAATTAATACATTTTCTGCTGCAACAAGACAACTAACATTTAGTGTGTAGTTTTCTGAAGAGTATTTGCACCCTGATATCCAGTATCTGACTTTGAAAAGCTCTCATCCACCAGTTTCCATGGACTCTTATTGTGCTTTCCTGTTTCTAGTATACAGTTTTCTGTCTTAACAAACACTCCTCAGAGCTCTGAATTATACATGACAAAGCTGTTACATAGAAAATCATTAAACTGAATTTGTTTCGTGTATCTTACGTCATTGGAGAACAGTGTCATAGCCTGGACCTTCCCATTCCATTTGCAGCTTGGCAGGTTTGTTTCAGAGCACACCTTCTCAGGGGCACTTCTCTTCCATTGTGAAACTGCCTTCAGCATCAGTCACTTTTCCTTTCATCCTCATTTTTAGTTTGATTTTCACTTTAGTAGCCCCTGTGCTCCTGTCTCTTACTAAACTGTTGCAGATGTTTTTAGCCATGCTTAGAGAATGCATCGCCATGCTACTCCCAAGATGATGAAGTTTAGGAATTGGTTTCTGCTTGCTCAGTAAACATTCTCACTGGGCATCCCTACACTGCCTAGTTCATATGCTGCACCCTTCATGAAGACCCTTGGCACCTTCTCTGTGCCCTTGCATCTTTGTGGCCCAAAGGCTGCATGGAGAATCCAGCCTCTGTCAGAATTGCCACCAAGCCATAGGAGTGGCCAACAATTCTCATAAAGTTTCCAAGATGGCATAGCACTTCAGTTGTTGTTGTGGGCAATGTTTGCTATGCTTTTGTGGGACAGTAGCTGCAAAGTTAGGTTGCAGCGTCCCCCTTATGATGCTTATCTGATAAAACTGTGCAAGGACACATCTCTGACTAGCAGAGACACAGACACAGTCAATGTCACAGAATGAAACACTGCAGCTCTGCCAGCTTGCTCAGCTAGGTGCTCCTCAGTTTAGTAACATAGATTTAGTAAACCTAAGCATCTTTTAAAATGCTCATTCATCTTTTCGTGCTCATGGTTTTCTCTCATGTGTAGTTGAGATCACATTCTGAAGGCATCTGGGCTTTCTTCTAGAAGACAGTATGAGGTCAAATTTGGAAATACATTTCCAAAAAAATTCTGGAATAGCTGTATATATCCAAAAAGAAATGTGGCAGCTCAGACCACATCTGGACTCCTTTTGTAATTTGGGTAGTATTACTGCACAATAAATTGACTCATAATCTTGTCTTTGTAAACTATTATCATGCCAGAATTTATTGACTAATTTCTTCCATGGCAAAGGTAGCTTGCTCTCTCTATCTGCCAGTCTGCCTTCGAAGCATTTGATTCAATTGCAGCATCTCTCAGTACAGCAGAACACCGAGTAGGGCTAGCTTCTTCAATGGCTTCATCTCGTGCCATTCAGTATTTCTTCCACAGAAGATGTGGTGTGATCACTCCTGCAGGAGATCGTTCCCTTTCTTTTGTCTTGTTTGCTCCTCAGTACCAACCTTTGTCTCAATTTGTCAGTGTCTGTGTCGGGGGGATTATTCAGTTGTCTGCTGTTTCGCTGGCTCTCATGGCAGGCAGGCATTGTGCTGCCCCAGAAGACTCCACCTGCACAGTCCCTGGGCGTTACAGAGGGAATGCTCTCATTTCCACAGGCAGCTGTAGGGGCCTTTAGAAGCGCAGAAATGAGCTCTCAGTGAGAATGGTGCCTGCAGCATTCCGTTAACATTACCATTTCCCACTTTAGACGTTGTCACTCCATGTCTTCATTTCATTTCTTAATTGGGGACAGATCTATTCATGAGAGTTTAGGGTGTAAAGTCAGTTCAAGTTACAGAAGTGCCGTGCACATGCTCCGAGCAAGAAACAATAGTTACCTATACGGTAGTTTGAGAAGGGAAGAGGGGGTTTTTTTGATGTCAAGTGGAAATGATTCACTTTACATAATGTTTCCACCTCACAGGTAAAATAGCTTCCCCTGAGTAGTCTGCTAAAGAGTAAAAATATTAACATTAGTATTTCACGGTTCCGCCATTCCCTTCTCTAGTCAGCCAGATCATCTCTAAAGGTTTCCTTTAGGAGACAGTGTTAGGTAGGGCTTTTAAAATCCCCCAGCATGGTAGCTTACAGCACTGCTACATTGAATAGCAGTTTTATCACAGAATAATTCTAATTCTGCATGTTTAAAATAGAGTCTACAGCCAGGCTTTTTCAAAAATGAACCAGCTAAATCTGTATTTAGGTGTCTAAATAAGAATCCTATTTTAGGGTAGTGAACCACCAATAGGAGGTGCAGGTGTTCAGCATCTGTGAAAAGGAGGTTACCTATAGGAGTGTGTAAAAAAGATCAAACACACACAGTGTGTTTGATCAAACACACAACAGTTTTGCTGCTATTAGCACTGGGCTGTGTTTCATGCTTTGTTTCATGAAATAAAAATAAAATTCAGGAAATAAGATGTTCATTCATAACATTATTTATTGTAGTTTCTTATTTCTACCTGAATGCTTTAAAAAAAACACCGACAAAATGACATTTTAACATAAAACTAATTTCCCATGAACTTTGGAATATTTGCTACTTTTCTTTTTCTAAAGGACAAAAAATGCTCATTACATACCCCAAATCAATACAATCTGTGCTAAGTCATGTAGATTCTCTTGAAAAGCTGCCATATTAAACATACTGAATATGCTGAATATTTTTGTAAATGCTAAATATCCCAGTATATACATAATTAAACTTGCTTATCCACAATGAATATGAATCTTAATTTGGAATACTCTTAAGCAACATCCAGAGACATAATTTAGCAGGCATGAATTCGGGGAGTACACTCCAGTTGCGCATACATGGCAAGACAAAAGCTGGCTCCCCTTCAGAAGGGGCCCTGCAACCACGTGTGTGTGTGTGTGTCTCAAAGCAAGGCTCTCCTAAAGCGTGGGGTCATTTCAGAGGCACTGCCTGATGCTGCAGCCAGAAGCCCAATTCCCAGTGGCACAGGAGTCAGTCTGGAGCCTGCTTTTCACCGCGGTGACAGCAGTGGTGGCAGTTTCTAACGTGTATGCCGTGCGTTTTGACTCCTCCTGTGTTTTTAAAGCCATATAAAAACCTGGTCCACTTTAGGAATGTAGTTTATGCTCTATCAGTGTCAATCAATACGCTCTAAAAATTTTAAGGGACGAGAAATTGGGTTTTCAAAAGGCATGATTTTCTTGTTAGCAGTGAGGGAGAGCTCTCTCTAATTGAGTGTACACGTACGTGAACCATATTTGCAGTGCTGGAGCCAGAGACACCAAGTTCTCCATCTTTTGTGTGAGTGAAACAAGGAAAATCCCCAAAACTCCAACCTTTGTCCTTTCCAGAAAAACAGTCTTTTATTAACAGAAAATCGATTAGAAGCTGCACTCCAGGGAAAAAACCCAAACTGCTGGTATCCTGAATTCTCTGGCTGAAGCTTTCCCCATGCCAGAAGGCAGTGATCGGCCTTTTTTGTGAAACAGCTCTGGACATCACAGTTTTTGGGCCTCATTCACTGGAAAGGCAGGAGTGCAGTAGGTCCTGTACCTATTGTGTGACAAGGGTACTGTGTGACCCTTCACTAAGGGGTCCATATACCTTTATTTTCTCCACTATAAGTATTTAAAAACATTTCTTGCAGCATTCAATACTTGAAATCACATAAATGTAAATAGCCCGAATTTGGGGGATAGAAAGATTGGAAAGAGCCATCAAGAAAACACTATATACATGTCTTTATGTGTGTGTTGTAAAGGAGCTTGGGGGAAAAGCTGGGAACATCTGTTACCTGTAATGTTTTTATCGTCCAGCAACACTATGGCTCTGCTTGTCCTAAAGCAACTTTACTTGAGGGCAAGAAAACCCAAACCAGCTTAAAAAGTTATTTAAACCAAGTTATTGGTTTCTGAGTTTGGCTGGTTTGGGTTTTCTTGCCCTCAAAATTCTAGTACTGTCTGTTAGAAGTCCTATTTATGACATTTGTTCATATGAAATGTCTTGCCCCAGTTCCTTGCAGAGTTTCTTCCAAAGATCATGATTAATAGTTCAGTCCTCATTATTGCAAATGTTATTTTTAAATAGTTATTCTGAGAACAAGAATTCCATTAATCAAAATAATAGATAATGAACAAATAAATGGCAACCTAATTTGTCTCGTTCATACATATGGAGATTATAATGCAAACAATCAAGGAACCATGGAGGCTGCTGTACTGGCATCTGAGTAATATGCATGTGCTGTACGTCTGTTACTTTATGAGCATTAGAGACAGGATTAGGAGCTGCGGGTCTTGTCCCAACACTTGTCCCTTGCTAGCAAACTGCAGTGGTATCTCTGCTCCTTGCAATTTCCTTCAATGTCATGCAGTGATCTGTCTCCAGCATATTAACATGCACACAAACTGGATTTTTCCTGTTAACTGGGGGAAAAGCCCTGGAAGTTGCTATGAGAGCAGCTTTTGGCATGGAAGCTGTAGGTTTCATGTAAAGATCTGCTGCTTTTCACTGAAAGTGAAGAAAGCCTACTTTTTAAAAGGGAAAACATTTTTATTTAAGGAAGAATTCAATCCAACTCTGTATCACTTGGTTCAAAATGTGACCATACCTTGGGACGGTGTGAGTACGGGGCGGGGGTGAGCCCCTGGGTGGGTTTTGGCACATGTGAAGTCAGGTCCTGTTTGCCAGTGAAACTGGGAGCACAGCTGTGCCTGAGAGGGGCCCATCCACATGGCACCTCCAGCCCCTCTGCGGTGTCCCTGCAGGTGTGGGGAGGATGGGTAGTCCTTTTCCTGGCTCCCTTGTGCTGTGTGGTCCATGACACGCAGGGCACACCTTCATCACCTCGCAGGCCGTCCATCCCAGAGGAGCACCCCTAATTACACCCCTTTTTTCAGTTTCTGCCCAGGGAAAGTGGGGCAAGGTGCCTGCCATCCCTTCCCTTCCCCTTCCCTCCCTCCTCCCCAGCCCTGTGAAGCTCTGCCGCGCTCCCCCGCATACGTGGAGCCGGTTCGATGCGAGGCGTTCCAGTGATGAATGCCTCCTCCTGGAATTGTGGCTGTGTCTCTCAGGCATGATGCAGCCGCGCAAAAATGTAAAGCATCTTTCTTAGTTTACTGCGGGAAATTCAGCATCCAACTAAGGAAGTTTTATCACATCTCTCATTCAGTTACTGTTTCCTACATTTCAAATATACTGCAGTCTGTACAGCAGCTTTTTTTTTCTTTAATTTTGTTGCAAATCTTTCCGACTTAAAACCAAACTTTGACTGGTAAATGTCATGAATCTCGGGCCAAGTTTAATTAGGAATTTTCTAAATCTATTAACAAAAGAGATGCACTTAATACATTATGTCAACCAGAGCTGGGCTTTCTTTAGCTATTTCGAAGGCTGCCATAGGCACAGCTTGAAACTTGCTTGGATTTTACATGGGTGCTGTATTTTATGTTGCATTAATTTAAAATGGTCTGTTTCACTTCATCAAGACTTTAGCTTAAGGATAATGCATTTATGTAAGATTAATCTTGCCATGTTGTTTTAGGATCAGGATTGTAAACTGCATTGTTCCGACAGTGATGTTCTAAATGTCATTTTAAAGCTTTTCTTGGGAGCTGCAGGCTCCCACTTATTCATGATGTTATCTTTAATTTCACTTGATTTTAGAATATCCCTGCTATTTTTTTTCAACATGGTAATTATTCATGAAAATTGTCTAAGAAAATAAAAGGAAGATGACAAGGGGGGGGAAAAGCCGCCTTAGAATTTGACAGACCTGCACAAGAATTCAGTTTTTCTTCATTTAGCTGCCTCTGTGACCTCAAACTTCATCCTTTTTAAAACACTGATCTAGTTGTGAATCCCTTTTGGCTAGCACATAATTTCCACTTTTTGGAGGCTTCTTCTTTCCCTTCTTGTTCTCAGCCTTCTCTGAGCTGCTCCACCAGATCCTGTTACTTCTTGTTTAGTCCATCAGGGACTTTATATGGGCCTGACACGCTTTGCTCTTGGTGGAGATGCTTAAAAAAAAAAAACAAACCCAAAGTGTTCTCACGTGGTGGGTCAAGATGAATGTACATGATGCTAATAAAGGGTAACGAACGCCGGCAGAACTTGCCGGAGGGTCATGCCTGGGAGCAGGGGCGAGAATGAGCTTTTCCCCGTGTTGTCCTTCTTGCAGGGGAGAGACCACGGCAGCGCAGAGGTCACCCACATGCTGCATCTCCGGAAGGGAACCTAGATCCCGGGCGGAGGAGCCCCGGCAGCCCCCCACGCTCCAGAGCCTCCCCCTGCCAGCCATCGCCGCACCCGGAGCTGCTGCGCGAGGCTGGGAGCAGCTCTGCCGGGAGGGGGGTGCCTCCGTGCTGTTAATCATCTTAAAATAAATGAAGATGCTACACAAGATATATATAAATTGACGTACTAATCAGTCCCATGGTTCCTTATTTCCTTTATAATAAACAGTGGAGTTGGCAAGCACTGTGGCGGCACAAGGCATCTATATTAATCAAGAGAAGTTTGAGACACTGGAAAAATTAAACTTTATGTGATTTGGACAGCATGAAGAAGTTAAGCACTGTAACAAAAACCTCCCTGATGCTCACAATGACTATTTGATACATTTGAAAAACAGCAGTGGATTCGAGGGCTGGAGAAGTATTAATTAATGAAACTGCCACTGCCTGTCACGCTGAAAAGCAAATTTAAAAAAAAAACAACAACAGAGAGAGGAAGAATGGGGGGTGCAGGGAAAAGGTGGCATTTGGTGCTGAGAAAGCAATGCTTGATGAAGGATTAAAGGGACTAAAGAGAAAGACCGTCATTCTGCAATGGTTTGTTTCATTACAGTTTGGGGACCACTTGCATTTCTAGTGCTCTTGCTCTTGACTGCGCACCATTAATAGTATGTGAATATGGAAATTGAAACACTTCCCGAGAAAAGCTTCTGTTCTGCTTTGGAAAAGAAAAGCTAGTTGAACACTAAGAAAAAAAACAGGCTTCTGTGTTTTACTCTCAGGACCTTTTTTTGTAACAGGGCTACTTTCTTCAACCTGGTCACAAAGGAAGTCTTTACTTAACGAAAAATAAAAAGGAAAATATAAAACATTCAGCTGTCTAACACCGCTGATCTGTCTGTTTAGAAGAGAAAAGGTGTCACTGAACGGATTCAGGCAGCCCTGGGGCCATAAGGTGCTCTCTGCTCCTGTGTTTGGTTCAGCAGACCAGCTGCTGCTCCTCCTTGGGCCCGCTGATGTTCTGGAAAGACGAGGAACTTCTTTTGTGGTGGCAGGTTAATGTTCATATAAATGTGTCATGTCTTGTACTTGGTGATCACTGGTGGTGTTAGAAAAAAAAAAGAAAAAAAAAAGCTTTATATACCTCTTCTACAGTAACTCCTTAACTGCAAGTTTTCAAGGTGGGGTTGTGGCACATAACAGGTTGTTAAACCATGCAGTGTAAGCAATTAAAAATGTATTCCACAGATATAAATATTTTCTTTTCTTATTGCTGTGACACTATGTGTGATGGTAATATTTCTGAAAGTTTCAGATTTTGCACATATAATTTTATGCATTATCAAAAGTTACTGCTGCCTTGAAAGAAAATGTTCTGTGAAAATTTTTGCAAAAGCTTTACTAGTTTGTTTGTTTGTTTTTTTTAAATTGTAACATTTTGTAAAGGCAGGAAATGGAGTTAAAAAAAAACAACTAGCATGCTAAATATATTTTTCAAAAAAGCAATAATTTTACATGTACAGAAATGATGCTAACCTTTAATACAGGTGAGACCACAGTTTACTTAATACAGTAATGGAATAGTGCTGTTTTTGTAGAAATGGGCTTCTGACAAAAGATTTGTTTAAAAAAAAAAAAAAGAAAAAAACCTTAAAACGTGATCTTTCTGTTCTAACAGTTCTGTTCTAACAGGTGGGTGGGGGGGGTTGCCTTTTAAAAGAAATCTAGTCAGTAATTTGGGCTGGATGCTACTTGTTACTTGTTTTAAATTACTTGACAGGTTTTGTTACTTTGCAACACTTGCAACAATGCAAATTAACTTTCTTACTTATTTTTTTTAAACTAGATTTTCCTTATGCTATTACACGAGATGTAATCCAGAATTCTCTGTAAGTCTCGGTGTAGTTAGGAATGTCTGTGCAAGTACTTAAAAGTGATTGTAATTAACTGTTCTGTGAAGTTATTTTGAGGGAGGTTGCATAGACACATTCCATTGTACACCAAAAAAAAGAAAAAAAAAAGAAAAAAGGAAAGAAAAGAAAAAATTAAATATTTTGCTGTGTTGCTTAATGATTATCATTTTGGGTTTGCACTAGCTTTCTCTTTGTTTTTGATTTTTTTTTAATTTCTTTTTTTCTTTTGTTTTGTTGCTTTTCTGAGTCATATTTTCCACGAGAGAAAGAAATGGTGACAGTTCAGGAATGCAAAAAAAGCTAGTTGCTTAACCTGTTTGTTTGTGGTTTAGTTATTAAAAACTCTTCTATACCCAAAATGGCACAAAAGTGTAGTGTACATTTGTAATTTCTCTTTTTAATTGTATTATTTTGGCAAGATGAACTAGAAAATCTGAGTTAATATTTAGAGCCAAAACCTTCTTTCTGGAATTTTCTTCCCGAATTCTTGCCAGAGAAACTAGTGCTGTCACTGCCATTACCAGGGTACTAATCAGCAAAGTTTACAATCATAATTTAGCTTCATGAAGAACAACAGTAGGGGAAATCAGTTTAAATAATTATATGCTGTGTATAGCACAGAAGTGAGATTTTCACTTAATTAAACAAGAAATAAGAGTGGGTGGGGGAAAACCAACCTTAAGGACCATCTGTTTTTGAAAGTGAATCCCACGATTTCTGTTTTTTTTCTTTATCATTGTATTGTATTGATTTGTTATTTTAGTTAGACCATAGTATTTAAAATGAGTTGTGTTCTTATTTATTTAGTCAAATGGGCTTTGATCAGCTCTTTTAAGCAACATGATAAATTTTTTTTGGCATGATACACTCCTGTAAAGCCCTTTTATGACTGTTACAGGGACTTTCTACTACCTCTACCAATCTACTGTTTCTTCTTCTTAACAGGTTTTTATGGTGTTGCAAGTCTAATGTAACTTAGACAATAAAGGGTTTGATTATCTACACTGCAGATTCTCAGTGTATCTGCCATCTCTCTCTCTCTCTCTCTCTCTCTCTCTCCCCCCCTCTCTCTCTGGTTTGTGTGTGGTTTATTTTAGCTAAAGTCTAGGAGATCTCTTTTATTATGGCTGAAGTGAAAGACCACCAGAGTATTTTTGTATCCTGAATGTTGTACACTGACCAAAAGTCCAACTTGGAGATACTTTCTCCACAAGGCTAATCAGCTACATTTGCCACCATGCTGCATTCTTGAAGTACCTTCTGTCAGAAATGCTGTGTATTCTACAAAAAGTTAAGCCATTTGGAAAGCCATGACAGTTTTTAGGTTTGTATTTTAAAACCTCTTAGAAGTCCTTAGTGATAAACCTTAGCATAGATTGCTGCCTCTGTCCTGTCGAAGACCGAGCTTTAATGAAAACAACTGAGTATTATCCTTTAGAAAGCAGCATCTGCTGGTAGGTGCAAAAAGTGGTTTGCTATTGACTGCAAGATACGAATTTCTCACTAGGGGGATTTCCAGGCACTGATATTCTGCAGGTTTCATGGTAATCCCTGTAAATGTTGCTGCATTCTCATGCTTTGGGAAACTTTGTGGTGTCTTCGTGTATCCTACTGGAGGCATCAGAGTGTGCGTGATGTTTGGAGCCAACAAAACAACAAAATCCTGTTATTCTAGTGGGAGTGCATCCTTCCTGTTCACTCCTTCTCACACCTAAAGAGGTTCTGACCAGGTCTGTGCTTGGTTTTGTTCTTCCTTGCCATATTCCCATGCTGGGCTACCTCAGGTGTATCTCAGCAGGTCCACCAGGAATGCTGGGATTCATTGACGTAGGTGGGGATTTGTCCTTGAAAAACCGATCTGTCTCAAGACCTGGACAAAGTAAGAGGTAACTTCTTCATTAGATTCTTACTACATAAAATATGTTCGATTGTTGGGGGAAAGGTTGCATTTTATGACAAGTCAAATTTGCCAGCCTCCCTGCAAGCCACTATTTTGAAGCTGGCAGTTCTGTGCAAAGCACCAAATTGCAGAGTCTTCTGCACCTGTTCTTCCTCCTTTCTCTTCTGCTGTGTTTGAGAACCCCACACTTCAGGCAGTCCAGTGTTCAGAGGCAGAGCACAAGTGGATTCCTTGAAAGCTCACAGGTAAGGAGCACCAGCCCGCTCCCACTGTTTAGAGGGTAACACAAATGAAATAGAGTGTGTTGATACATAAAAAAACTTCCACTTCAGTTTTTTATTACAAATTATGAAATTATTGTTTCTGGAGCAGCAAGTGTTGTAAAGCAGTTGAATATAATTGAAAGCATAGACATGGTCCCCTGTTAGCTGCTTTCCGTGGGACTCTGGAAATGTTGGCATTTTCAAGAGGGACTGTACCCATGTGATGACATCATTAGCTCTCTAAGTATACAGTAGCTATTACAAAGATAGTTTTGCTTGTTTGGTTTGGTTTTTTGGGTTTTGTTGGTTTTTTTTTCCCCATGAGTTTATTAATACTGCGTTTGAGAGGAAGAAAACCATAACCACCCCAAACACTAGAAAAAAATTGCCCTTTTGTTTGAGACTGGTAGTCACAGAGTAAATAGTATGTGGAAAAAAAATCATATATGCTGGGTATAAGCAAGTGCTTCCAAACTGACCACCAGCTACTGGTCAAAGTAAGGGTTGCTTTTGCTAGAGAGAGAGGAAGGGGTGTGTTGTGAGTAGGAAGCAGTCACAGACCAGGGGTTTGTTTAGTTCCCAGCTCTGTGGGTTGGAATACTGCAGTGGATTTTGCTCACAGGGCCATAAGAAAGACAAAGCCCAGGGAAGATCAGTAAGGGGCTAAGTTTTGAGCCTCTGAGATTGAAGTAGATGGAAAGCAGTCTTTGAGGAAGGTGAGAACAGGACCAAGGAGAGGCCACGAGTGGAGTGAGAAGTTCAGAGAGGAATCACCATTGAGTGAAAATAGTGCCAAAAAGCATAAAGTCAACAATTTGAGTAATCAAAAGAATTTGGAGATTGAGCAGAAACTCTGAAACCTAACTATAAAAGTTGTGTACCTATTGCAGAGGGCTTCTGTTCAAATGAAAGAGAGGAGGAATGTGCACACAGCTTCTGGGAAGATGGATTGGAAACTTCTGAAAATAAGCACATAATTTAATCTCGGTGAATCATCTTATTCTGCAAAAATGTTCTTAGGCTGAATGATGTTCTGACAGAAAATAAGGGAATGCATTTTTTGATCTCTGCTTTCTTGACTGATGAGTGGACCAGAGGTAGAACTATAATTATGAGTAGTTGAGGGTGGACTGAAGGGTCTCTCCAATACCTGAGGCATTCAGAGAAGCATATTGCTCTTCTAGAGAAACAAGTAGACTGATTAGCCCCAAGCAGGAAAAGGGAAAAAAAAAGGCAAGAAGGCTCAGTATTTTAAGCAGATGCTGAACTGGAGCAATCCTTTGAGGATGCTAGAGGGTACATTCAGATAGCATTCTGTAACACGGAATGTTTTAAGATGCCTTGTAGTATGTTGGGTAAAAGAGCTAGAGATGCTTAAAGCTGTTAAGAAAAAATGTCCAGTATTAAAATGGCTTCAGACACTTGGCTCTTTCCTTTGTGAAATCCCTTTGTATCTCAAATTTAAGTTGTTAATGTGAGATTGGTACAGATGGCTTGATTTGTTTGTTCCTGTGTCATCAGGTGAGTTACTTGTGAGGAGTTTAGAAAATGTGAGTTACCCATGTTCCCCTTCTGTAAGTGAAAAGCTGTGCGTGTCATCTTTCATCATCATCAACCCAAAGTACCACAGGAACATCAGAAGGTTTTTCTAAGCAGAGAAAAATGATTTATTTATCCTCTA
Source organism: Peucedramus taeniatus (assembly GCA_013400575.1). NCBI lineage: Eukaryota > Metazoa > Chordata > Aves > Passeriformes > Fringillidae > Peucedramus > Peucedramus taeniatus. The sequence goes on from WBNO01023797.1 coordinate 99,383, forward strand.
AATATTCATTGTTATGACATAAAATAAAATGGACACTGACCCTCCGGTTCATCTTGCTCCTAGAATTCAGCTTATTTTTCTGGGACAGGTCAGTGTTGTGCTTTGCCTGGGACAATTCACGACCCAGTGGGGGTTTCTGAGGTCTACAACTTGTCACAGAGTGCTGGAGCAGTGCTCCAATAAACATGGCTCTTCTGTGAGGGACTTCCCTTGGCGAAGGTAGGTCACAAACCACACCATTTCTTGCTTTTGCCAAGAGTCATGCTGCTGCAGGGACACTGGGTCTGTTCTTGCCCATGGGAGCCAGCAGTGGGAGGTCACTGCAGTCACCCACAGAAGACCATGGATGTAAAATGGTAACCAGTTTGCTGACTACTGCTTTCCCAAATTTTTCTTCATTGTGTTCCTCTCCGCCTTCAGAGAACACAGATGTGGGTGGTTGCTTGCACCACACAGGAGGTGACATCTCCAAAGCAGCAGTGGGGACAGGTAGCTGGGAAGAGTTTTCTGTCTACAGAAGTCCCATGTCAGGAGCTTGCCTAGTCCTGTCCCCTCCGCTGGGGTTTCCTACCTGCTTGTCCTGACAAATGGCAAATCAGTTGTGTGGCCATGCTCCTGATAATGTGCAAAAGCCTCATAAGGATATGGGAATGATTGGCTTTTCCCAAAATCTTTTTGTGAATATTGACAAGAGTAGAACATGTCCTTGTTAGGGAGTGTTTGCATTGTTAGAGAAGCAGGAGGAAGCTTAGTGTAGGTGTGACAGGAAGCACACTTTTTGTCTCTAGGAACTGTAGGTCTAGTGATAGGTTCTAGGAGCTCTTAACAGATTTTTGGGAATTTGCTAACAAGAAGGTGGAATCATGGAAATTTGCTCAGGTCCTCAGTCTCTGGTTGCTCTCCATCCCTGTGCCTTGAGAGTTCAAGGCTGCCTGCTGCCACTGGCCCTGGGCTGGCACTTGGGTGGTGAAGGGGAGCTGTGCTTGCCGTTTCCCCAGCAGTGACACCCGGGCATGGCTCTTCCTGGGCTCCCTCCCCCGACCTGCTTGCTTCCCAACTCACAGCCACAAATGGGGAAGCTCTGCTCTCTCACATCCCAAGAGCTACATCCACCAGGACAGAGGTGTGAAGGGAATTGGGGTTGGTCTCAGCCCTGCTGAGGGTATCTTGGTACAGCTGTGTTCTGGGATTGTTTTGTTTTGCAGCAGCCATGCGATGGGAGCAGCCCAGGATCCAGGAGCTCTGTGCTCCTTTAGCCAGAGAGGTGTTCAGGTCTCTCTGGGGGACCCTGAATGTGATGAGCAACTGAGAGTCTGGGCAGCATCTCCTGAAAAGGTTCACTGCAACTCTGTGTTCATCCTCTGCAAGTTAAGCCGTCCTTTCATTTGGCCAGGGGTCATCTCTGGTGGAATGAGAACTGCAGGAACTTCCTGAGCTAGGTTGAGTGCAAGTGCTGGAATTAAATCCGGGCAGACCCAAGCGAAATTCCAGGGGGAAGGACAGGCAGTGAGCAAGTGTCAAAAATTACATGGGGCTTCTTCTTGCTGCTGGTGAGGCTGCTCATTTATGTCACAGCACCATTTCCTACACTACCCCTAAAGTACTGGTGCTTTCAGGGTTAGAAACATGCGGAATTCCCTAGCAAGTTACATAAGTTGTTTTCATTCTGTCTCCTCTGACAGCACAGCATATGATATGAGAAATCCCATGGCTTTTAAGGTGAGGCAAGTAGAAGGGGAATAGTCCCAATTGGCAGCAGTGTTACCCTCCTAAACTGCTACTTTTTCAGACTATGACATTTAAAGTATTTGGTAACTTGAGTTAATTCTCCTCTGCATTGATTCTGTTGAATAAACAGTGACTTTAAAATGAGGCACAGCTGGAGGCACCATTAAACCCACCTGAATTTTGCTTCTCAAGCTGTGTTTTCTGAGTATTCTGCAGAAAATGAGTTTTTGAGAGTTTTTAGAAAAAAATAAACAAGCTAAACAATCTCCTAAGTTTAGAGAAATCATTTTGACTGTAGCCAGAATGCTTCAGGAAGCTGAACTGGCAAGAAACAGGTGAGTGGCTGAGGTGGCACAGAGAGAAGCACCAGAGCTGTAATCCTAGCTAGATGGTGTTATTTCTGAGGCTGGTTTGGTAAATATGATTCCAGGGAATCCAGGTGCCTTGTAGGGCCTCCTTTGATAATTTTTCATGCCACTTTTGGCAGAATAATCTGTAAGATTACAATTTCCTTCCTTATATAAAGGGCTTCTTAGGTAGGTGTCCATCTCTGCTGGGCACTGCATGGTAAGAGACATTTCCTGATGCTAAAGCTGCCATGGGCTGCCATGCAGAAGTGATGCTGCACCAGCCTGGGGGCAAATTCTCCCTCTGACCACGGCTCTTACCAGCTTGAATGCCTTTAAGTTGCCTGTGAGGCAAAGGAGTTGCAGCTTGGAGAAGCGAGGTGCAGTGCACAGGGCACACTCTAAAAGTGCTACCTGCTGTGGGGATGGGCCCTGGCACCCCCAGATTCAGCTGATCTGCCTGAAACTCTGCTCCTACTGCAGCCAAGAGACGGCACAAATCATGGTGGCTGGGGGGTGGACGCTGCCTGCCACAAGGGCAGGTACCATGTGAGGCAGTCTGGCTGCAGGCTGAGCCCAGGCTGCCTAGCAGGGCAGGTTAGATGAGGTGAGAGCAGGGTTTCACAGCTCAGATAAATGCACAGGTGGGGAGGAAGGCTGCAGAGGAGCCTCGCCTCGCACGGCTCCGTGTACAACACCAACACAGCAGGGACTGTATGAAGGGTATGGTGACAATCTCTTTGCTGGGAGACCAGCTGCTCGCTGCCCTACAGCTGTCTCTAAAGGAGGATGTGTCCTTTTTAGGCTTCCAAAAAATGCTCTAATGAGAGGACATTGAACTGAGTGTCTGTGGAGACACAAGAACTGGACAGTCTTAACCCACCGAGGTAATGATGAAGGAAGGTTGACACTTGGCTGTTTCTTGGAGCCTTTAATTGTTTTTAATTATTCTGTCTCTGTCTGTGGGCCTGTATCACTTTTGTACCATTGGAAGAAGGCAGTCTGTTTCTCAGAGGAGACTGAAAACCACTGGAGTTCTCTGTATCCATCACCCACATGGAAAATGGACAAACTATCTTCTTCTTCCCTCCTGTGTGTGTTTGAAGGAACTGCATTAACATCAGGGGGATTTTTCCATAGATGCATGGTTGACCTTAAGGGCAAATTTGACCTCCACTCAGAGATGCATGGGAACATGATACTTTCCTGTTTACAGTTACTTTACACAGGGAAGGGTTTAGAACAGGGTTTGCAGGATGACGGCAAAATGGTTCTGCTCCACACTTGTCTCTGGGGAAACTGTGACACTAGTCCTAAATCAAAGCTCTAGTTAAATCAAGAGATTAGTCTGAAGCTGATGTCATGCATTAGTGCATAATATTTTAACTGAAGTTTCTTCTTTTGGCAAGAAACCCACTTCAAAAAAAAAAAAAACCCAATAAAACCCAACAAAAAACTTGCAATAAAGTAGTCTGAGAAGATGGAGGTAAACAGATGTAGTTGTCCCAGAGAATCAATTGCTATGAATAAGCTATGAAAATGATACTTAATGTACTTTAAAAGATTTGGCTTTAGTATGGAAATGATATCAGCTGAAGTGAAAGCAATACTATCTACGTGGGAAAGTGGCATTGAAATATTCTTTCTTTCTGCCGCCTTTTGTCAATAAGAGAGGCTTGAATTATGCATTAGCAAGCTATAGAGTTATGGAAGATAATACAGCAAGGTTATGAACCCAGAACAAAAGAAGGGGAATCTAGGTTCAACTCAGTAATATATCACTTGGAACATATATAAATGATTATAATGCTTTGCACATTATAAAGAGAGTAGTCACATATTTAAATGAGAACAGAGCCATTGCTTCAAGATTTTCTTCAAATATTAATTTGGGCATTGTAATTAGTTCTTCTTGGGAAGCCTTGCAATGTTCAGTATGTTTAGAGTTTTGTGGAATATTCTAGAAAATTACTCTATCAGATGTACTTTAGATGTAGGATTTTTCATAAATATCAATTTGTATTCACATAAACGAAATTCTGAATCTCTGGCTGTGAACAGTCATCTTTGGAAATGGGAGCGATCTTCGGACAAAGATGGTCAAAGCAATACTAATTCTGAATATTTGGAGGAGAAACCATAAGCGAAGAATTATTCACAGCATTTTTTCCCCACTATTAATATTTTTATCATGTGCTTCTCTCCCTAAATTGACAAAAAGAAAGGGAAGCAAAATCCATCGGCTGCTCTTTTTGCTGTGTGCTGATAGTTCTGAAATGGCTTGTTCCTTTAAAGCCTTTTTCTTGAGTGACATCCCAGGGCTGTCACCTGCTGGGTGCTGGAGCTTCTGCCAACCTTGGTGTCCACCCCAGCCCACCAGGCTGTGTCCATCCCTGCCAGTGCAGCAGGGGGAAAAGTGAGCAGCCCACACCTAAGCCGGCCCTTAGCAGCCCCAGGTTTATTTAAATTGCTTTGTACCTGTACAGGAGGGGTTCTGTCCCCAGGTCAGTTTTGTTTGGAGCTGGAGCCCTCTCTAGTTCTCAAAGATGGAGCAGCAGAGGGCAGGGATTGTATCACAGGACAGAGCTCTTGTTGGAACATGGAGTTTCCCAGTGATCAGTGGGATCATTCAGCTGGTCTTTCTCTGGCCCCAGGGGCACGGGATGACCCTGGAGTTACAGCCATGTTGGCTCTGAGGTCCCTTGCTGTCCCACCAGCTTTTACTTGGGCAAGTGTGGGAGCCAAGTCCACTCAGGTCCTTCTTTGTCTGCAGATTTGCTCCAGAGGCTGCCCAAGCCTGTTGATGTACGGTCTCTCCCTTCCTTGCTCAGCTCTGGGGCAGCCTGGCTCCTTTGGTCCTCCCTGCTGGGCTGTGGACACCACCAGTCCCTGCTGTGCTGCTGCCCACACGTGGCCACCTCCTGCTCCCAGAGCTTGTGTTCCCTCCTTCTGCAGTGTCAGGGAAAAGATTCTATGTTTTTCTTGCTCTTGCATATAATGAAGCTAAGATTTAATTTTTTTTTTTTTTCTAACAGGAGTTTGGGCAGAGAGTAGAGAAAAGTAAACTACAACAGTTTGGGATTTTTTTTTTTGTTTCTGGAAGGGAATTATGGACTTTAAAAACAAGATCTTCTGATGGCTGAAGCTGTTTACTAAATCAATGAGGCATTTGAGGTGCACTTGCAGTTCCCTGAGCTGTATCATTAACAAGTGTAAGTTAACCTTCAGACCACTCTTATTTACTTTTAATCACAGCTGAGGAGCTACTTAAGAAAACTCTTGGGAAAAGCAAACCATTTCTTGAAGAGAGGAATAGGGAGTCCAAGGTAAGCATTTACCAGTCACCAAGAATCTTTAGATCCATTTAGTGGCTCATTATTTGGTGAATAAACCACCTGGCATTGCTTAGAAAAACATCAGTATAATTTCTTTCCAAGACAGACCTAGTTGTATAGCAGTGTGTGGCCATTATTTTCTTCCAGTCCTGATCTGAGACTGGGAGTGCATGCCATGTAGTTTCATTCTCTTTTTGTTTCAAAATCAGTGTCCTTAAAAAATTAATAACTGTGGAGAAAGGGCTGTGTTGGGCTACTTCTGCTAACTGCCTTGCTTAAGAAAGATGCTGCCCAAACCCTTACAAAAGAAGTAAAAATACACACAGCTGCCTCAGCATTATTGTGCTCTGCAGTGAATGGTTATGATGAGGGAAACAGAAGAGACTTTGGGTTTGTCCTTTGTGTGGTTACTCTTTGGGCTCAGAGATGAGGGCTCTGTTGTCTTGAATAAGCCACCAGAAGCCTCTCATTTTCTTCCTCCTCATTACACAGTTCAGTCTCCCGTGCACATAATTACAGAGTTTGTAGCTTTTGGTTGTGAGAGAAGGGGTAATTCCTGGTGTTTGGTTGTTCTCATTACTTGTAAATTTTGAAAACTGATTCTGAAAAGTGTTCAGTGGGAATGGGTTGGGAGTTGCAGGGATAGCTCTCCTTAATTTCATTTTGCCACCCCTTAATTTGTTTTAGTCAAGGGACTGCTGCATATTGCACGAGGCATGGAGGCTTTTAAAATTTGGGTGTCACATCTGAGAACATGGTGCACTGCCTGTGATTAAGACTGACAGTCCTGGATGCACAGATCACTTTGAGTGAGCGATTTCCACTTGGAAGAAAAGGAGGTCTCGGGGTAAATGCAAAGTACTTACCTGTGTTGTTTAGCCAGTCCTAGTGAAAAGCCTGGCAGGGCTGAGTTCTCAGGTACTGATGTCCTCTTGCAGGTGTGAAGGCCACACCTTCACCCAGCTGTTTGCTTCTGCTTGTGCTTGTCTCCTTGTCACTGGGGTCTACTCCCACCATTAGTTTTTTAGTGAGTTTCTGGTTTCAGACAGGCTTTGGGAGAATTGGGAGAGTGGGACCTGTGGAGGGTTGATGGCATTTTCCTGACTTTTGTTAGCTGCTGTGGTGCTCAATGGCTGGAGCTCAGAATGGAAGTGGAATAAAAGAAATATACAGAAAATATAAAGCCTGTGGAACCTCAGGGTACACTCTTTGCAGCCAATGTCCATCCAGTGCTAATTTTGTTGCTACACAGCCCGAATCATTTTATGCTTTTCGTAAGAATTTTAGCATTTTCCAACTCTTGGAAATTTAACGGAAGTAATGTTTGATTCACAAAACATAGCTTAAAAGAAAAAAAGAAAAAGCAGTGAGGATACAGGCAGTTTCTGGGTAGAAAGTAATTCACAACTTGGGTGGTTTCAGGTCAGTTTTGGGTCTCATGCAGGCTGAGAAAAAAAGCTGCTGCTGCTTTCCATAAAAATAAGAGCCTGTCCTTGCTCTTCATTTCCAGTACTTATTATTTTTACCACATTCATATATTTATATTTTGCTTTTGGAAGACACAGGGATAGAATGATACTCTTTTGCCCCTGATCTCACTGTGATTATCTAACATAAATCTCCCTTTATAATCTTATCACTGGGCAATTCGGTTATTCTAAATGTGAGCCTTCTTGCCCACTAATCAGTTCATCTTCAGGTTTTTAAAAGCCCTATTTCATAATTCTGCACATTCCAATTGCTTCTGAGTGTCCAGCCCAGCTCTGCCGTCACTTATCCCCTTCTCCTTCCTTTCTGACAAGGCAGGCTCTTTCTCCTGCTCAGTCTTTGCATTGCTTCCAAGTTGATGCACATAGTCATTTGTAATCAAGGCTGTAAATTGTATTTAAAGCTGTACTGCACTATCCATGGATATTTGAATCATAAATGAGAGTATTGTCCTGCCTGTACTCTCACTTATTCTTTCAGCCGTAATAGATCCTTTCATTTGTGCTCAATTAGCTTTTCCACTCCCACATTCAGACCCTGAAAGTTTCCACTCTTTTCTTCAGGTCTTGAATGCTGATGGTGTGGCCATGTTTGCCTCTACCCCATAATTTGTTTAGCTCTTTTGTACCACAGATTTCCCTGAATATGGTTTGTTTGTTTTGACAAGTCCAAACACCATGACTATATTGTGCCATAAAACAAAAATGTTCCCTTTAATTATTGCTGGGGTGCTACAGCTCTGGGATTGGCCTCTTGGGTGTTTTGGCTTTTGTCTCCACGTTGAACAATAACAGAGTTTTTCTAGAAGATTGATATTAATTTTTTTTAAAAAAATAATTTTCTTTGTTTGTTTGTAAGTTTTGGGGGGTTATTTTGGGGTTTTTTTTATTCTGATAGAACAGCGAGCCAAATCACAGAAATTGTGTGTCAGGAAGGGTCATTTTTAGAGCAGCACTTCACAGTGTGCAAGCACACAGAGTGCCCTTCTTTTTGCTGCAGTGCCCTGATGCTGGGGCAGTCAATCCAGCCCGGGGCCAGCCCCAGCCCCTTCCAGTGCCAGCTCTGCCCTCCTGGCACAAAAACCTGGGGGGAGCTGCCACCCGCTCCTGCTTGGGTGTCACAGTTCCATTGGGACTTCAGCCTGGTGCAAAAGGTGGCTCCTCATATTTTTAATGACTTGTCCCACTGCTTTTTATGTTTGCTGACCTCTCCAAAGGTGGAATTAGACAGAGCTTTATGAGCGTTTCCTTTTCCCTGTGCATTTTCAAACCCGCTTTTTATTTACTTTTTTTTGTGTCTTTCTTTTCTGAGAAAAAAACCCCCACCAAAATTAGCTATAGCTTCACTTTCTTTCTTTGTACCACAAAATGTGCAAATACTTTTGCAGTGTGATCAGACAGGTTTTATTTCTCTTCTTGTGCTCTTTTTGTTTTATAAATATGGGCTGATTTTTTTTTTTTAATTGATGTTAGTTTCTGTTTTGAAAGTATTTTTAGGGGATTTTTTTTTTCACTTTGAACACAGCTAGCATGTTTAAATAAATGTTTCTATTCTGTACTGAGCCCTGGGATAATGTTGCAGGCAGAGTGATTGATGTCTGTTTGAAACTAACATCTCAGAAATTATTTTGTGATCCTCTTCCAAGAGGAAGATGATCATGACCTTTCTTTCCAGGACTGTCCATGGATGGAGACAGAGTCTAGTTGGATCCTGTTTTGGGTGAATGTTGTCCTTTGTATTTTTGAAGGTTTTAGTAAGCTTTCTCTTGCTATAGATAGCCATCCCTATTTTACTCTTAACATTTTCCAATCTTGTGATACTCTAGAATTAAAAAATAAAATTGAAAATAATATATATCTTTGATAGACTAAAATGAAGAATGTTTCATGTTGTGAGTAAATGCACTCAAAGAAGGAGAGAGACAAAGACAGTGCAACTGTTAGGGTATTCATCTGTGATGAGAATCTGAAAGCAAACCATGAAAATACAGCAGCTAACACAACCTTTGTTGACCTGTATTTAGTGGGGATGAATTGGGAAAAGAACTCTGTCCCTAAGTCTCACCCTCAATCTGTCCCTAAATCGCAGTTGCAGTAAGAGATGACAAATATAAGCAATAAAGTGTTCTGCTTGGGGCTCTACATCAGGGACACCTGAGCTTGTTGGACAGAACTTTCTAGAGCAGCCAACTCTAACATTAACCCATTCATGAACATCAAATGTAGCTAGATTGTCTTTTCATATTTTGTGATATCCAAAGAATAAGCCAGCCTTCCTTCCTTCCTTCCTTCCTTCCTTCCTTCCTTCCTTCCTTCCTTCCTTCCTTCCTTCCTTCCTTC